>JAMKQA010033997.1:0-37148 GCA_024699735.1 Posidonia australis
ATAATTCTTGGTGTCTTTGTGATTGAATTCTTGTGTGTAAATCCTTAAGATTATTCAGATTGCATAACAAATTTCAAAGAGTTAATTAAAACCTGAAAATCTCTATTCACCCCCCCTCTAGAGAAGCATTAGTATCCTACAATGCTGTCTAGAGAGAGTGAATAAGGTTTTCTAAGAGAGATTTAAGGCTATATTGTGAGAATTCTGAGAGAAACCTCTAACAGAAACTCTATCGAAATCGCGATCTATGTAGAGATCATGTCTTTCTAAAGCTAATCGCACTACCAGAGCTCTGTCCATGCCTCCATTTCCTCAATCTTACGCCACGAGCACGAGAATAAAAGGAGTACTAATTCCTAATCGATTTGTTTTCATATCATTACATTCCTTAGATAGGCTCATAGCATATGCATGCGGAGAACCACCTCGATTAATATCTAAGTGCATTTTATTTATGTTATTCGTTGTTTTGTTTCACGTCGTTTACTACACCCGGACTTACCTAGATTTGTGTTACTTGTTTTGAAGGAAAGAAACATATCACATAGCACAAGGATGCCATTGGATGACAGCCTGTCCTCGATCCAGTGAGCCTAGAATCCACAACCACAACCACAACCTCCTGTAAACGCCTTATCAGTAGGCGCACACATCAACACCCCTAAATCAACATCTACACACATCATTGAAAACTAGTTCTCATGACAATTTTACTGAATTTTTCAAACTATGTTCAAGGACTTTACATAAGACTATAGATTACCTTCTTTAGATGACAGACCATACTCTCTCCCTAAGTAACATATCCCAAAGGTTGCTCCATAACAACCTGTTCAATCAAGTCACCATACAAAAAGATATTTTTGACAACAAGATGATATACTTCTCGGACTTGATTAATTGAAATAGCCAGTAACACCCGAATAGAGTTCAACCTTGCCATTAGTGAGAAGCTCTCAGCGTAGTGAACACTAAATGGTTGTGTGAATACCTTTGCAACCAAGCATGCTATAAATCTGTCTATTTTACCATATAATTTGAATTTTATGGTGTAAATCTAACAACTAACAACTGTAGCTTTAGAGGGTGATCACCCAACTCTTAGGTTCCCTGCAATGCTAGTGCATGCCTCTTTGTAGTTCCTGGGTACTATTTTAGAAGAAATAGACAACACCACGTAATAATACACAAGGTAAAGACAATCATAAGAAATAAAAAAGGAAATAAGATGATCAGTGACACATTATTTATCTTTACAAAGAGTAATAAGAACATCAAAGTTAGAAGAAGGTGGATTTATTAGTGTAGAAGTGGATTCGATAAAAAGCGAAAGTAGTGGTTATTCTCGAGGGCAACGACAGTAAACTTATAATGGACAAGTGGGAGCCATTGACAAACCAGAAGTGTCATTAGTAGTAAAGCTCGTAATGGGAGTAGGAAGAGGAGTATGGCCTTGACTTGTAGTTTAAGTACCTTAAAAGGATGTAGATTCAAAGAAGGTAATATTAATAGTTATGATATATAGTCTAGTAGTGGAATTGTAGCATCAATATCCCTTTTGAGTCCTAGAGTATCCAATAAAAACACATTTGATTGAGTAAAGTGCAAGCTTGTCAAGACCATGGGAAGATCCTGTACAAAACAAATATATTCAAACACCCTAGTAGGTAACTAAAACATAGGACAATCAGGACACAACTACCTATGAGGAATGACTTTAGCAAGAGCGATAGAAGGCATTCTATCAATAAAGTAGGATACAATAAGAATAATGTCAAGTCAAAGATACTTGGGAACATTCATTTGAAACAAAATTGTAAAAGTAACATTAAGAATATGTGTTTTCTTTTAGCAATGTTATTTTATTGAGAGATATAAGAACAAGTAATTTAATGTTGTTGAAATATAGACATCCAACTCAAAACTAATTGTTAATAAGTAAAAGGATCCATTTCTATATAACCACAAGTCTTGTTCTCACTTTTTTTAATGTTGGACTATTCCAACACTTTCTCGCATTTGTAGCCTCTTTAGGTTCAGCAAGCGTCTCTTTTAGATAGATGTGTGTGGACTTATATCCATGTGGACCTTTTTTTTTACTTTGATATTATATTGAAATATAAACATCTAACTTAAAATCAATTGACAATGAGTAGAGGAGTCTATCTATATATAACTATAAGTCCTGTCTTCACTTTTTCAATGTGGGACTAATCCAACACATGCAATATTCATAAAGAAGCACAAAAACTGACAATCTCATTTTGAACAAATTCTAAGACATTATCGATACAAAACAATCAAGGAGATGCAGAATATTGTAATTTTGTTTCAGTGAAAAATCTTTTAATAACATCAGGTACATGTGTCCTGTCTTTCAACAAATACACCTAAGAAACTCTAGAAAAATAATCAATAAAAATAATGTAACACCTATAACCAAACATTGATGACACACGAGATGAACCCCAAATGTCGGAATGAATCAACTCAAAGGGAGCATGACTAACATGACTAGACAAACGATGGATAGTTCAATAATGTTTATCTAACTGATAACTCTTACACTCGAAAGACTTCATAAACATCCATGACAATGCTTTTTGATGTTTGCGAAGAGAAGGGTAACCAATGTGATAGTGCTAGTGCCACAAGAAAAGACAACTACGGACTCAAGATGGATGACACAAAACCCTTGGGAACATCATCTCGATTCTCAAGGATAAATAGTCCACTACGTTCATTACTCAAATCAATCTTCTTCCTCGTCTGCAGATCTTGAAAAGTACAATGATTTAGAAAGAATGTTACCAAGTAGTTTAAAGCTTTGGTAATCATACTAATGGAAAGAAGATTAATTAGGAAATTAGAAATATAAAGAACTTTGTTCATAGTGAGTTTTGAAGAAGCTTAAACAACCTTTTGACCATCAACAGAACATAAGCTACCATTGGTAATAGAAATAGAACGGATAAAGGATTGGTAAAAAAAAGGTAAACTGACCATAAGTACTTGTCATATGTGAAGAGACACCTGAATCTATTATCTAGGAACTATCCTTAGAAACTAGAAAGGCACTTGTACCTGAGGTAATGACATGATAAGTTGTGGCAGACGACTACCTACCTTGAAATTGAAGAAAACACTAATACTTAGCATGTGGAACAACAACTATATTAGGTGTGCCATGGGGACTAGTGGAACTGTCAATCGTGACAATCATGGCCTACTCTGGTTTATTGAACTTGTCTAAACATTTATCAAAGCTTTGATTGATGTGCCTGCAATAGTCGCACTTCCAACTTCTATTTTCCCCCTCAAAGGTGCATCCTCTACTGTGTCAATGTCTATGTCCTCTGGTGGAACTGACCATGGCAAACTAATCTAAGAGTAAAGTAAAGGTGCTAGTAGAGACGCGTAAAGCCCAAGAGAAGGTGGAAAAGAGAGAGAATAGTATCGACACCAAGAACATGTCCAAGGATCTGCGAGACAATCTTGGGATGAAGAGCAAAAAGAAACTTGACAATTACTAATCCATCACGATATTTCCTGAGAGTCTTTGCATCTAGAGCTATGGGTTGATGAGTGTCCAGTTCATCTAGGAGAGCACGGAGAGATGTAAACAATTCTTATACGAAGCGATCACCTTATTGAAAAGGAGAAGAATTGTTCATAAATCTCAAACACATGAGAGATATTCTTCTTATATCCATATGTTTCCTTTAAGGTTGTTAACATAATTAGATTCTTATATGAATCTTCTTATTATCTATTTATTAGGCTACTTTTAGGTTAAGTATGAGTTTTCCTATATATAAGAGATTGTTGTAATACCTGTAAAATTCAATTTTGTAATTATTTACATTTTATGAATTTTATTCCTGGACAGGTGTTACTGTTCCGAGGTCCGTTGTGTGGTTCTGTACTTTTAGGCTTGGCTTTGTGGGCTGGCTTCTTTTTGCGTGTCCCTGTGCGTGGTTTGGCACTGTGCATTGTAGCACTGTGCATGTGGGACCCGGGTGTGGGTCCATGTGAAGCCTAGGTGTGGGGTCCCAGTGGGGCCCGCATTTGTGGACTGTTGGTTGTGGTGGGTGGTTGGGTGCGTGCTGTGGCTGGCGAGGCTGGTTGTTGAGGGAGTGTTGGTATGCGCGTGGCTGACTGGTTGCATGCATAATGCCACCTACCCCTTCTGCATAGTTATTTAAGCTGAAGGCCTTTGCCATGCACAACCCAAGCTTCTCTCTCTTTTCCCGCGCATTCTCTCCGTCCCAAGCACACATCTTTCCTCTCCTTCCACCACTCATTCTCTCTCCCTCCACTCAGTTCCCCTCACCCCCGTCTCTCTCTTCTCTCTCTTCCTCTCTCGCTCACTCCCCCTATTTCTCCACCTCGCGACCTCCTCTTTGTTCGGTGTGCTCGAGGGTCGACGACGGTGTGCGGCGGCTCGTGGTGGTGTGTGGAGCTTGCACGGAGTGCTCCCGGGGCCATGGTTGTGTCGTGGTCACCGGAGTCGACCGGAGAATCGTCGGAGCGCATTCTCAGGTACGCATCTCCTCCTCATGTAATAAAGAACATGAAATTGGTAGAAAATGCTAGGATTGCATGAAATCTAAGTAAATTTACTTTCCTAGCATTTATGGTGATTTATTGTGTATTTATGGCGAATTTATTGGCAGTTATGATGGTTGGTGCGTTTTAGGTTCTTTTGACCCTTCTGTCTTTCCGATTTTATATCTCGATGCATGGTGAATGGATTTTAGTTTTGTTTATTGGGTTTTGGAGTAGACTCGAGGGCCTACACCATATGTTTTATGCAAGATTTTTGGTGCTTATTTAGAGGGTCCGATTGAAGGTCCTAGTTGAGGTGATTTTGGACTGTAGGGTTTTGAACCGTTATCTGGGATCGTAGAATTTGACATACCGAATTGAAAACGGCATACCGAATTAGTGAATTTCGGTATACCGATTTTGTTCGGTATACCGTTTTTCTGTCAGTTTGGTCCTCGGGTCGATTTGGCCTACCGAATCAGTAAATTTCGACATACCGAACCTGATTTTTGGTATATTGAATCAGGACGCAAATCAGTTTATAAAAATGTATTTTCCGAAGGCCTTTTTGGATTACTGTGTTTTGTCCCTATGAGATGGGATTGTGGGCCGTCAGCGGTGGTCCCCTGGGACACCTGACGCGTCGTTTTACCGAGGTTTTAGAAGAATTTTCAAAGATATGAAAATGATTTTGGAAACAGATTTAAGGAAATAGTTGGCCTGGTTTGGAAAATATTTTCTTGATTTTCTATGTGCGGGCCGAGACAGTGTGGAACCGTGTCGTCGGAACCAAGGAATGTGACAACATTCTCGGGTGGTCGGGCACGACTCTCTGATTGAGGTCGGGGACCGAGATACCTGAGACAGAGGGGCGTCAGGTCCTAGAGGTATGAGACTCCTTGACTGTTGTCTCGAGGCTAGGGTTGTGGTCGACGGGTTGAGGTGTCTTGTGACATGACGGGGAGGTATGATACTCCTGCTGTTGTTGTGAGCACAGAGGCTCGGGTGTTGTCGGGTGTGGAGGTTTGATACTCCCTCATGAGCACTGTGTGTGGAGGACACCGTGAGGAGGCGTACCCTGTGGTGGCCAGTGCGGGTGGGACACGTGCCCCGTAGCTGGTAGCGTCCTGAGAGACAGGACAACCTTCCTAAGGAGGGGTTGGCTTTGTGAGAGTTCTCCAGGTGGGAGAATTGCAAGACGGTGGTTGGCTCCTGCACAGGGTGGCACACCGTGACAGTGCAAAACGCTGTGGTCGTTCCTCGGGGGACTGCGTGTGGCCAGAGTTAGGTTGCCTGGCGTCGGACTTCCCGACTCACTGTGTGTGGTTTTGGCCATTGAGGACCTTTGCTTGTGGTTTTGGGCTAACAGAGCCTTGGTTGAGGTTTTGGCCAGTGTGGACCTGGTTTACGAGATTTTGAAGAAATAATTTGTGAAATGAATTTAAAAAGGAAAAATTGATTATAGTTTTGTTTTTCGTGGTTTTCGTGGGATGCGTACTGGGTGACTTTGGTCACTCATGCGTTTTCCTTGTGGTATTGGTTTGCAGGTGCAGACATGCGATTGGTTTAACGTAGTGCATATAGATCGGAGTCCCCTAGTCGCACACACAGGATCCCGGTAGTTAGATATTTTACTGTTTAGCTTTAATTTTCCCGTAATTTAATTTGTTTAAGTTATTGAGGAAAATTTAGGACGTGACAATTATATTCCGTGGTTAAGACATATATTCATAGTTCTCTTTTACTTGACATGGTATCAAAAGCTTAGGTTCAAAAACACAAACCTTAACCCTAGCCCTAACCCACCTCTTCCTCTTTCTTCTTATCTCTCGTTGCTACCGCCACCGACGAGCCTCTCTTTCACCACTAAGCCTCTCTTTCACCACTAAGCCTCTCTGCACCAATCGCCAACACCAACTCCTGTAGTAACAGCCTCTCCCGTAATCTGTCGACCCTTTTCCTTCCTCCAGCAACCTCTCCTGCAGTCCGTCGGCACTCCTCCCTTTGGTAGCCCACCACCCACCAGTCGGCCCTTCCTTTCCCTTCTGGTGGCTCCTGTAGCCTTTGTTGTTGGTTGGGAATGCATCCCTACGCTGCTGTAACTCTTCTTTGTGTTGTGTGGGCATATACATGGTGTGTATGTGCTCTTGTGTTGTGTGATCTAACAAGATCAGAACTTGTTCTCTGTTACTCCTCAGCTGACATGATCAGGTCCTATTTTGTTGCCCCTTGTGCAGTTGTGTTGCCTAATCTGACGTGATCAGGTCTTGTTATCCCTATTTGTATACTCTGGTTCTAGTTCTATGACTTTTTCTTCATCTCCAACTCTCAAGACATGTTGATGCATCACTTGAGTGGTACTTCTATGAAGTTGAATGGTAAAACAATATCCACTTTGGTCTAAATCCTTTCAGGTTTTGCTTGGCACATCGGAAAATCTAATATATCATTCATGATCCTCCTGATGTCAAAGATCAGTCCTATGATGACTAATTTACAAATGATTGTGGAGTGATTGCTTCTATTGTGAATAGTATGGAAGAGCAAATATCTTGTGGCGTCATGATACTTAGTTTAACAAAGAAAATATGAGATACATTGAAGGACACTTATGAACATGAGAAGAATTATCTCTTGCATCATTGAGATTTATGAGCAGATCTTTACATTGCAACAAGGAGAACAAATAGTTTTGGAGTTGTATACCTCATTACGGTCTTTGTTAAACGAGTTGGAGGTGTATCAACCTTTTGTTGCCGACATAACTAAGATGTGTGAATATTGAGAAGAACTTGCAATGTCTAAATTCATGTCTGCTCTCAAATCCAACATTGTGTCTTAAATTCGTAGACATATTCTTAGTGTTGTTCCTTCATTGTCCACAACTCTCTCTTGAGTACTACATATCTCCACTGGTGTTCCGACATCATTCACCGATCAATCCACCTTATTCAGTGTTGGTCGTGGACGTGGTCGTGGCCTCCGCAAGTGTGAGCATTGTGGTCTTTCAAAATCATGTGTTTGAAAAGTGTTGGGACAAATCCGGTAGGCCTGAGTAGATTCAGCGTACCACCACTTCTTCTACACCAGATCCTATTATTGCGATAAAGACTGTAACCATTACTCAGGGGGAATAAGATTGATTGGTTTAATCTTCTATAGCCTTTGTTGCCACTCATGCTACTCTATCAGGTATGTTAACATAATTTTCGTCTTCTGGTGGAGACTAGATTGTGGATTCAGGTGTGTTAAAACACGTGTCTGGTACAAAACAATTTTTTTCTTCCTTATCACCTTTTATTTCTATACTAGGTGTGACCGTTGCTAATAGATCCCACTCTACTGTCTCTAGTCAAGAGATGGTATCTTTTACGGTTAATTTAACCTTTTGTGATGTTCTTTATATCTCAAATTTTCCTGTTAATCTTCTCTCTGTTAGTGAGATTACCAAAAAGCTTAAATGAACCGTAATCTTCTTTCCTTCTTATGTTATTTTTCAAGACTTGCAGACTAAGAGGTAGATTGACTCAGATCCTAAAAAAGGTGGCCAATATCGTCTTTAGAGCAAAGCTCATACTACTGGCTCTACTTTACATCTATATCTACTAAGCAACTTTACTTATGACATTGTCGATTGGGACATCTATCCATGGATATCCTTTTCATTGTGAATCGTGTCAACTTGAGAAACACACACCTTCCTCGTATCCATCTCGACAAAAAAAACAAATTAGTGTTCTTCTAGAGCTTCATTCAGATGTATGGGGATCGTGTTGTGTTGTATTTATGTCTGGATTTCGTTATTTCGTTGTTTTTTGTGGATAACTTCTCTAAGATGACCTGGGTCTATCTCATCAAATATAGAACTTAAGTTTTTGATGTTATAAAAATAATTTTTTAATGAAATAAAAACTCAATTTTCTAAGCCATTACGCATTTTTGTACTGATAATGCTCTTGAAAATATGCAATGTGATTTCTCTCTTCTTTGTGAATTTCAGGGGTTATCCACCGGTCTTCTTGTCGTTGGATATCTCAACAAAATGATGTTACATAATGTAAACTTCACCATCTTATAGATGTCACCTGTACGCTTATGACGTAGATAAAGGTACCAAAATCTTAATAAGCTGATGTAGCACTCACTGCTTGTCATCTTGTCAATAGAATATCTCCCTCTGTTCATAGTCAAGTTCCTTATTGTCTTTGATTCCCTTAGAAACCGTTATTTTCTCTTCCTCCTAGAGTTTTTGGCCATTTGTGTTTTCTCTAGGATACTCATCTTAATCTCGACAAACTTTCACCATACTCCATTCAGAGTATGTTCGTTGGGTATTCTTGCATCCAAAAAAGGTATCATAACTTTGATCCAGTGAGTCAAATAAACTATGTCTCTGTAGATGTCACATTCTTTGAGGATACCACTTTTTCTCCTATGTCTACTATTAATCAGTCATTTCCTTTACCCCTGGTTACTTCTTTTGATGAACAGGTTGGTACATCTTCCTCAAATCTTCTTCACAACAAGTCAGGCAAAGGTAATCTACGCAAGCTACCCATGAAGATACCGATCATCCATCCTCAAATGTAAGTTCAAATACCATACTTTCTTCTATTGTTACTTCTGAACTTGATATTCCTATTGCTTAAAAGAAGAGCACTTCTTCTACTACTCATCCTTTATCCCATTATGTCTCATATGATAAACTTCATCTTATGCTTTGTCATTATCTTCTGTTTCTATACCCAAAAATTACCAGGAGGCGATTTATGTATCTGAATGGAGATAGGCAATGGAGGCAATGGATAAGGAGATATTAGCCTTATAGTCTCGTGGGACATCAAATTTTATTGGTGCACCTCATGATGCAGAGATAGTGAGTTGTAGGTGGATGTTTATTGTCAAGTACAAAGCTCATGGTACTATTAACAAATACAAGGCCCGTCTTATTACTCATGAGTTTACACAGACTTATAGGATCGATTATTTTAAGACTTTCTCTCTAAGGGAGGGTTTGTACATCTAGAAAGTACTGGATTTGATTTGGACGGAAAGTGAATTCCTGTTGACCAAGTGAAATATTGGTGTTTGTGCATGTTGCTGGAAATGAAACCAATGGAAAGTAAATTCCGTCGGATTCCAAAGTATAAAAGCCTAACCCACACCTCATTTCTCACCCCCTCCCGTGGAATTTCACCAGATTTCCCTGTAATCCCTCTCCTCCTCACGAAAATCCTCTCCGCAGTCCTCCCCCTCCCCGCGTCCTCCTCCCTGCGTCTCCGCATCCTCCCTTCCCCGCAGTCCTCCTCCTCCCCGCGTCCTCCCCCTCCCCACGTCCTCCCCTCCCCGCGCCGGTGGGGTGGCGCTGGGGTGGATCTTCTCGGCTTCCACTGGCGGATCCACGAGGCCTACTTTCATCGACTGCTCGGCCTACTCTCTTTCCTTCCCTCCACAGCTCCACCATCGGCCATTAATGGCAACCGGAAACACATAGCTGCGTCCCAGATCCCCATGGGATTCCCCCAACTCCACTCCACCACTACCAACACCACCACTACTACCGTCGTCGGCAGCTGCGTCGATGTCCTCAACAGTCCAAGGTTCGGCGGCTCGATGACGAGGAGAGCGCACTCGTTCAAGCGGTGCTCGCCGACGAATGAGGTGGAGCTGCAAGTCAACTCGCCGAGGTCTGGCTGCGAGACGCCGACTTCGGCGGCCGCGTCGGCAATGTACGGGAGCCCGATGGCGAAGGAGCTGTCGAGCGTGGAAAGGAAGCAGATCGCGCAGCAGCACCTGAACCTGAGGTTTAGGATTGGAGGGGCGGTGCAGCTACTGACAGTGAGGAAGCAAGGGTTGGATCTTGGGATCAGGGAGAAGAAAGGGAATCTCATGTTTGCTTGCTTCTACGTCGTTTGCTTGCTGCTCGGGTTGGTCAAGATCTGCGCCACCGGATGGCTGGAGTCTACAAGGAAGAAGAAGAAATTCAATTTCCTTTACTTTCCTGAGGATGCACAAATAACAAGTTTCAGAGTCAACAGGAAATCAATTTCCTTTACTTTTCAATTCCAGGTAATTCCTGTTGACTCTGGAATTCCAATTCTTATCAAATTTTGTACACAAACAGGTCCTAATTGTTCGTCCTAACTCTATCAGAATTCTATTGTCTTCGACAGTAAATCAAAACTGACATTTTAATCAATTGAATGTGAAAAATGCATTTATTTATGGAGACTTACAAGAACACATGTACATGAAGTAATCTTCAAGGCATGTTATTCAAGGAAAGACTCGAGTTTGCAAATTAAAGAAGACTATATATGGCCTTAAGCAAAGTCCACGTACATGGTTCACAAAATTTAATAAAATCATTGGATAGGTTGGATTTAGAATGTGTAATGTAGATCATCTAGTATTTGTAAGACAGACATCCAAAGGTTGTATGATTTTAACCATTTATGTGGATGATATTCTTCTGATTGGAAAGGACAGTGAAAGAATTCAAGAGAAGAGAATATTCTTAAAGCAACATTTTGTTACTAAAGACTTGGGACATCTTTGATATTTCGTAGAAATTAAGATTGCTCATGCAAAAGATAGAATAACGTTATCCCAGAGAAAATATGTAAATGTACTTGATCTGCTACAAGAGACAGGATTACTGGACTGCAAATCTGAAAGTGCTCCTATGAATCCTAGTTTTAATCTCTAAGATGACTCATCTAAATTATTTGAAGACATTAAGAGGTACAAACGATTGGTTGAAAAATTGACTGTGACACAACCACATATCACCTTTGTAGTTGAGTTAATTAGCCAATTTATGTATAAATCCTGATTGGTTTATTGGAAAGCTTCCTTATACATATTGGCTTACTTAAAAAGTACTCTAGGTAGAGGTTTGCTCTACAGATGTAATGGGCATGCTAAAGTTGTTGGATACTTGGATTCAAGTTATGTTGGGAATAGAGGAGATAAAAAGTCAACCTCAAGTTATTATACTTTCGTAGGAGGAAATCTAGTCACAGAGAGAAACAAGAAGCAAAACACGATGTCCCAGTGTAGTGTAAAAGCTGGGTACAAAGCTATGACTCATATAGCTTGTGAGATGACATGTATTAAAACCTTTTTAACAAAGATTGGATTTCCTCCAATGAACCTATGTCTATGCACTATAACAATCAAATTGCCATTTATATAACCAACAATCTAATATTTCATGAGAGAACTAAACACATCGAGATAGATTGTAACTTCGTAAGAAATGTGGTTCTCGATGGACAAATCATGGCTCCTTATACAACTTCCTCTACTTAACTTGCAAATGTGTTTACCAAAGCAGTGCCCTTTAATCACTACTAGACTATGTGTAACAAGTTGAACATGATTGATTTGTACGTTCCAACTTGAAGGGGAGTATTAACATAGTTGAATCCTTATATGGATTTTCTTATTATTTGTTTATTAAGTTGCTTTTATGTTAAGTATGAGTTCTCTTATATGTAAGAAATTGTATTCCTTGGTTAAGACATATATTCATAGTTCTCTTTTACTCAATAAAGGTGTTCCAGATTTTCTTTGCCAAAGTAAGAAACATGACATCTCAAGTAATATTTTGTTCCATAATGTTGACAAGTCATAAGATGACTCCACAATTTATAACAAACCAGTCATCATAGTTGAAATCCTTCCAGAATAACGGATCCTTGGTAATATGTTTAGTTTTTTGGTGAACGTCCAATAACACAGTGAAGGCTTTCGCCCATAAAATACAACTTTTGCCATTCTGTTTCATAGTTGTACCATTAAGATTGCATAACCACATATCGTGGGAGGTGTTGAAAGAGTTGGAGGAAGAAGGCGATGCCATGGTAGGCACAAACAAAGACAATTGGCAAGTAATTACGAAGAAACCAGCACGTATTCAGGCATAAAACGCACTAAAAGAAGCACACATAGGCTCTCAAATAGGACCATACAGTAGCAACAAAGTCAACAACTCAAGAGGCAATCTAATGACCAGTGGCCAAGCTACAAGGATTGCTAGTTATGGTTCGGCTAACTGTCAGAAATCCTAACAAGGACTATCGATGGATTTTGGAGTGGTCGATGGTTGCAGGGGATGGCGGGGAGAGGACTGGTGGGCCTGAAAAGGCCAGTTGGTGTGTGAAGGGCCAGTAAGGCCCAAAGAGAATCAAAGGTTGGCGTTGGCTAGTAGCGAATTTGTTATGGTAGCTAGGGTTTTTTTTCTTAACCTATGCTCTTGATACCATGCTAAATGTAAAAAGCGGTCTAACATTAATTAGTAGATTCCTCCTATATATATATATAGGAGTACATAGGTAAGTATATAGATAGATACCCATATAATATCTATATAAGGATCTATTAATACTAGCAATGGATATGCACTTTTCATATCCATATGGTATTTTTATCTCTAACGTACTTCGACAATCTGTTCTCGTATCTAAGGCCATCCATTTAGGTTGTTTACATTATCCATGTTAGAGTCTTCTTTGTTATTAGACTTGTTGGGTAAATGGGTATCTGTTTATGTTAAGGTATCCACTACTCAATGATATATATCTGTAATCCATGTGTTAATGACAGAGAGGAAAGATTATCCATCTCCACATGGTATTAGAGCACAGGAATTAGGGTTCCACCACCCCCACCACAACCGTCGGCCTCCTTTCCACTGTTGGAAGCCGTTGAATCTCCGTCAGCCCTCCTCCGCCCCTTTAACACCCCTCCAGCCCGTCGATAAGCCCTCTCCCACCCCTCCAGGCCGCCAGCAACAACAGTTCGAGCCTCTAGGACGGCCAAGAGGCCCTCTCTAGCCTCCCAGGTTAGTCGACACACCCTTTTTTCAGGCTGACATCATGTTTTAGGGATTCTACAAGACTTTTCTTCCTTGTTTGTGTTTGGATATGTGATATCTTCACGTGTTTATACCTCCGGACTGTGTGTTGGTGTTACCGGATAGTTTTCTTGTACAGTTTTTGAACTGTTTGTGAAAAATCAGCAACTATTCTTATCATTTGTTGACGATTTAGATCAGAATTTCTGGTGTTTCATTTCATCTCAATGGCGTCTCGTAAATCCTTGGTCAAAAATCTTAGTAGCACCTCAAAAAAACTTAACAGGAAGAACTATCTACCATTGGCACAAAACTTTGAAACCTTTATTGCAGCGTATAGGAAGATCATGCATCTCACTCATCCACCTCCTGATTCCAAGGATTCCATGTATGAGAATTGGTTTACCGATGATGTAGTGATTGTCTCCTGGTTAGTTTCCAGCATGGAGCCGAGTGTAGCTCGTGGAGTCATGATGTTACGTCTTACGAAGAAGATATGAGATACACTAAAGATCATTTATGGCCATGAGAAGAATATTTTCAGGATATTTGAGGTGTATGCGCAGATTTTTTTCTCTTTGACATGGCAACAGATCTGTGCAAGAGTATTTCACTACTCTTCGTAGTCTGCTTGATGAGCTTGATATGTATCAGTCTTTAACCGCAGATATCACGAAGATGAGACAATACACGGAGGATTTGGAAGTGACAGCATATTTTTCAAGTCTCAACCCAGAATTGTCTTCTCAGATCTGTGGACAGATTCTAGGTACAGAGTACTCCAGATTTCTACTACGATGTCGATGCCGGTTACAAATCAGTCTGTTATGGTAGCCTCCTTGTCACGTGGTCGTGGTTCTGCAAGACGAAGGGATCGAAGTGGCTCCCGTTGTCAATATTGTAAACATTTGGGACATCGTTCTAAAAAATGCTGGGACAAGTTTAATAAGCCATAGCAAGTGAATACCACTACTATTAAGGCATCTCATGCACCGGATACTACTACTTCTACTATAGATCAAACCATTATCATCTCTCATTCTGACTACACACGGTTCTTATAACTTCAGGCTACTGATTCCTTCACTACCGTGGCTCACATTTCCCATTCAGGTAGGAGTAGCGTCTCAATTGCTTTCAGGGACAGTTCCTGGATCATAGGCTCTGAACCTCCTCCTATATGTCGGGTACAAGTAACCTTTTCACTCGTCTGTCTAACCTTTCACCTATCCCTTCTGTGATGATTGTTGATGGTTGTTCATGCTCTGTTTCTAGGGAAGGAGTTGTCCAAGTCTCTTCTTAGATTAGACTAGACAATATTCTTTATGTACCTGATTTTTCTATAAATTTGTTATCCATTAATATCATTACTACTCAGTTAATGTGTTTTGTTATCTTTTTTCGCTTTCATTGTACCTTTCAAGATTTACTGACGGAGAAGAGGATTCATTTGAATTGTAAATGTGGAGACAACACGTACTTGTTGGTTCGAACCAGATTTCACGTGGACTGGTGACATTGGTGTCACGTCAGAGCCGTCTGTTTTGTAGTATTATCGTCTTGATCATCCATTGCATCAAAAACACCAGTAAACCCTTTCATGGATAGTAATAACACCTTTTGATTATGAATTGTGTCAAATAGGTAAACATTACCGTGTTTCGTCTAAAAGTCTTAGGTTAGTGTCGAGTAAAAGTCTGTTTGATTTGGTTCATTATGATGTTTTGGATCCCAATCGTGTTCCTTCAGTGTCGGATCATAGATATTATATCGTCTTTATTGATGACTATTCTCGTATGTCATGGGGTTATTTGTTAAAAGATCAACTTCATGTCATGTTTATTATTAAACAATTTCTCGTAGAAATAAAAAATCAATTTTCCATTACTCTAAAGTATTTGCAAACTGACAATGTACTTGAATTTGTTTAAAAAGATTTACAATCTATTTATGGTTCCATAGACATCATTCATAAGACCATATGTTCACACACTTCACAACAAAATGGAGTAGCAGAAAGAAAACATCGCCATATCTTGAATGTTTGCTCGCACCATTATGGTGCAAATGAAAGTACAAACACTTGTGATTTGATGCAATTCTCATTGCATCTTTCCTCATAAATAGGATGTCATTAACACCCTTAGGTGGTGAGATACTTCTTAGGCGACTTCACCCTGAATCTGAGTTATTCTTCTTACCACTATAGGTATTTGAGTGTGTTGCTTTTATACAAGATTTGTCTCCTAGATCTATTAAATGTATGTTCATTAGATACTCTTGTACGCAAAGAAGATATCGTTGTTTCCATCCTCCGACTAGAAAATATTATGTGTCAGCCTGATGTTACCTTTTTTGAATCTCAGGCCTACTTTGAGTTGAGGCAAGTTCAGACAAAATGTATCCCCTTACCTATTGTTGTACCTTTAGATGTCTCTATGGATGACCACTCTGACGATAGGCATCAACATCATCCATTGCAGGTTTATCGTCGTCGTCAACATTCACTTATGCTCCCTCCGACTGAACCATCCTCCACCATAACTGCAGATCCACTTCAAATACCACATTGGAAAGTTACTATGTATAATGAAATTGAAGCATTGTAATCACATGGTACGTAGGAACTTGTGACTTATCCTGTATAAGAAAGCATAGTCACTTACAGATGGATCTTCATTATGAAGTACAAACCAAATGCCTTAGTAGATCGCTACAAGGCTCGTCTAGTGGCTCGTAGGTTCTCACAGACATATGAGATTGATTATGCTGAGGCCTTCTCACCTGTAGCGCGTCTCAACTCTATCCGAGCACTTTTGTCTGTAGCAATTAATCAGTCATGGGAGTTGTTTCAGTTGGACATCAAGAATTTCTTTCTGTATGGCGATTTGATAGAGCAGGTGCTATGAAGCAACCACCAGGGTATGTTGTTCAAGGAGGAACAAAGTGTGTATGCTCAAAAAGGCCATCTACAAGCTCAAACAAAATCCACAGGCATGGTTTACAAAGTTCAACAAAGTATTGACAGATGGTGACTTTCATAGATGCACTGTGGACCATTCGATCTTTTACAGGAAGACAAATAGTAACTACGTGATTCTTGCAGTATAAGTGAATGATATTTTATTGACAAGAAGTGATGCTACAGCCATATTTGACACCAAGGAGAACTTGAGAAGATACTTTGTCACTAAGGATATAGGCATGCCTAAATATTTTCTAGGCATTGAGTTTACTTACTCTAGGGGGAGGATGTCTATGTCATAGAGGAAATATACACTTAACTTGTTACAGGAGATAGGTCTCTAAAGGAGTAAACCTGAGAGTATGCCCATCGAGTCTAGTCCACCCTTCTAGGATAGTTCCTCAAAGCTTCTAGAAGATCTGGAACAGTACAAACGTCTGATTTGGAAGTTGATTTATTTGACAGTCATGAGACTAGTATAGTTTATGCAGTCAGCTTTCTCAGTTAGTTTATGCATGAACCTAGAGTAGTTCATTGGCAAAGAGTGCTTCGTGTACTTACCTATGTCAAGGGTGCACCAAAGTGTTGATTTACAGAAAGCTTGATCATTTACGGATTGAGACTTATTCTGATTCAGGGTATGCAGGTAATAGAGATGATAGGACATCTACGTCTGATTTTTGCACATATGTTGGAGATAACTTAGTTACATAGCATAGCAAGAAGTAAAATGTGGTTTCCAAGTCTAATGCTGAGACAGAATATCACTCTATGGCTTAAACTGCTTGTGAGATGATATGGCTACGATCCCTTCTGTGCGAGCTTGGTTTTATCATTCAGACTCCTATAGCCATGCATTGTGATAACCAAGTCGTGATCTTTATAGCCAACAATCCTATGTTTCATGAGCGAATGAAACACATTACGATAGACTGTCACTTTGTTCATGACATGGTGATAAATGATGTAATTTGTACACCCTACATACAATCCTCGGAGTAACTTACAATATATTCACCAAGGGTCTAAGTGTTGAAGTATTTGAAGTCTTCGTACCAAGCTAGGTACGATTAATATATATGCATCAGCTTGAGGAAGAGTATTAGTATTATCTATATTAGAGTCTTCTTTGTTATTAGGCTTGTTGGGTAAATGGGTATCCGTTTATGTCAGAGTATTCACTACTAAACTATATATCTTTGTAATCCACATGTTAATAACAGAGAAGAAAGATTATCCATCTCTACACAGGTTAAGGACACAACATGAATATTATTGCTATTGAAACTGAGGGCTAAGACATGGACTTCTTCATGACATTTCACACGCATTGGTATGCAATGAAATATTTTGACAATTAAGCATGGAAGTGGAGTTCAGAACATTGGTAGACATTGGCAACATACATTGAAAATTTGAAATATCAACCTGATTTTGGGTCGAACATCACGAATTACCAAATTTTGGATAATATTGGTCCATGTCAATAAACAACAGTAATGTCTGTCAAACATCAGTCAATGTCAGCAGAACATTCGTCCATGTTGGGTAAAAATTCATGAAAATCAATCCATGTTCTAATCAAACTAAATATAAGCAGAATTGTAGATATAATATATCCAAATAAGTTTTAGTAGAAAATTATTTTTTTAATAATTCTGAATCTTCATGGTTATGTATGTACTTCGCATATTAGCACAACAGACTTATAAATCTAATGAATCTAATAAGTGAGTCTCCACTCCTAGATTTGTAATATTACTAATTACAGCTTAGTTATAAGTCTCGAGTTAAATTTCTAAGATTTCAATGCAATTCCTTGGACTCGTGTTTTACCAGGTTCAGAACCATATAATAACTTTGTACCAGGTATGGAATAAAATAAGCCCTCGTGAGATCATCAAATAACTGAAGTTCATTGGCTACACACCCAAGTCAGTGTTCGTAACTTACATAAAGTACATACGAAATACCAAGGTTCACGGTTCACAAGCTACTCCAACTCAGTGTCAGTAGCTTATATCTAGTTTTAAAAAACAGCTTAGTGTTCATGTTTAATTTGGGCCTTAACAAACAAATTCTAACTCCCACAGAAATAAAGTAAATCCAGTCCATCTTTCAGCAAAAATGTGAAAAAAATAGTTTTTCAGTTAAGTTGGCCCAAATATGTGTAAAAGCAATCCTCTTTTTTTAATCTAACTAAGAGTTGTGAAAAAAATAAACAATTATTTGCTGGGACATCTATAAAGGATGGAATATGCAATGAATTTTGAGGACTTTTTTCTTTTGTTAATTCCACTTCATTTGGGCCAAAAGAAGAACCAAATCATGGTCTAATTATGATTAAAATTTCAGTTGCATACAAAGGTTCCCTTGGAAAAACCTCCCATACAGGTGGCAAAATATAGGAGACATTTTAAGGCTTGGAGCCAACAACACTAAATGGAAAATCATAGTCACACAGATTTTAACCAACCAACAAGTTTATGCGGCAAAGAAAATACTGTTCAAAATCAGGGAAATATGAAACCTTCTTTATGAAAAAAAGTAAGAAACTACCACTGCATGAACTGAGTTACCTATCCAGCACTCCATTCTAGCGCAAGGAGATACTTTTATTAAATCAGGTGGATCAACACCAATATTCAGACATAAAACCAGTGCCACGCACCCCGTCCTCATCTACATAAAAAAGTTAAGTATGGTGGGAAAAGTTTCAGAAATATACACTTAACCAACACTACATCAAACAAGTAACAATAATATGCTGTGGTTCTTGAAACAAAAATAAAATAAGCATAACACTGAGAAAAAATTTCAAGTCGGAATAAGTAGTTGAAACTCTCTGCATACTAATATTGCATTTCAGGTTTTAATGAAAAATGCAGGAGCTTATCAGTGTGAACTTTCTAAAGGAAGTTTTCATTCGTTAGTTGCAGCAAAATTAATTAGTTGCATTTTCATTTCAAGAGAATATGACAAGTGCAATTCCAAACCGTAATTACCTTAAATTTTATATTGTTTGAATTATGAAAGTGATTTTTATGAATTATAGAAGGAAAAAAAAAGGCCAAACTAAAAAGAAGAAAGCACTAGAACGAGTGTTCCAAGCCAAGGAAAGTATTTGTAGCTATCTCAGTACCCACCAAACCTGCCCCTTGCAAACAATCCGAAAACAGTCTAATATGTAGCATGGAAGATCATTGGTATCATCTTGGCAATTACAATAAGTTTGTCAATACACAAGTCTCGTTTCATATTGTACCATAATACTATAACATTGCCGGTGTATAGTAAGTGGGATGACAACTATTCCACATTAGTGTAGACACCTTTGGCAATGCTAACAACAAACAATTTGGCCATCCTTTTTTTAAGATGTCTATCACATTATAAAGTCCATATGCACCACCTTTAAGACCAATTTTATCTTTCACAACTCCCTCCATCACAAGAGCACAACTATAAGGCTTACGACCACTTCTTTAGTGTGCCTTGTTGAAACCCTCTATAGAGAACCTAACCATCACATTATCATGGGTCAAGGCCACATCATCCTTCTTCAATATAATGTACTTGATGTGGTGGTGTTCCCCAAAGATGTGGGTATCATTGGTCTACATGCCTGTAAAGCTCTTTCTACAGTGTGTTTGTCGTCCATCCCTCTTGTTCACAAAACTTCAACCTCAATCACTACAATCACGTTGCTTTGCATGGGTTACATTGCAGCATACACATGTGAGTTACTACGTACCAATAGTATATTACCTTGTAATCTCATGATCTCACCCCTCAAGCAAGGAGGGATTGGTAATTGTTCTAGAATTTAATAAGAAAAGGTGCAAGTGTTCCTTGCTTCTTCCTACTACAAGTCTACAACACTCCCATGCCTCCCCACATTCACTCGCCTAATGTGAATCTTCCACTATAATGGGTTTGTCGGCTTGTGCGGTCATGCAATCCGATGAGAAGGACCTCGCAAAGGATACTCTCATGCCTGTTGGACCCACTCATGATTGGTTCGATTCCTAACAATAGCAAGACAACTTTATTTCTGTTTCGTCTAAGTTCTTATTCTCTGTTTTTTTGTCAATTATTAATTGCAATTGAGCCAATGAGAGCGTGACGTGTGTCGAGTTTGTTAGGCATTGTTCATCATCTTCCCTAAGCTTTTATTTTGCAGATATAATGCCACCAAGGACGCTCTCCTCAGGGGTAGCTATTAACCCACTCTTTAGTTCTAAAATCCCTCCAGTCTCACCAAGTTAGGAGGTCCACCTCCTTTATCGTTGAGGTAGAACTCTACCTTATCGATGTTCCTCGCTTGGTTCTCCGACGAAGTGCCGCAATAAGGATGCACCAGAGCCGTAATTGGCCATTGTAGTCGATTTGGAGATCGATGAGAGTCCAAGTACTCCGGAAACACAAGTTCGTATGAGAGTGACATTTGTACACATCGGAGGTGGACAATCTAGAAGAACCCATCACCCCCATGGAGGCCACCTAGATGCAAGACTTGCTATTGCACCAAGACCATAAAAAGGGAGCTGGAGAATCTAGGGGAGTGATAAGGGAACTACTAGAGGCCATTCACATGCTTTCCGCTGCTTGTTCGGGAGAGGCAGCATCGTTAGTCCACCGTGCAACTGGGGGGGAAGTTGAGTCCAGTGGAACCAAACCAATCATTGGAGGTATACTTCTATAAACATCCTTAAAACCTATTTTCTCGATGTTTGATGGCTTTAATAATCCCATAAGTTGGCTTATGCACTTTGAGAGGTTTTTTAGCTTCTATAACGTCTCTAAGGAGTAGAAGATCACATAAGTCGCACGAAGGGGTGGCTATGGAGTGGTACAACTAGTATAAAAACTCTAACGTATCTCCTCTTGGAAGGAGTTCAAGGAAGATGTGTCAACCACTTCAGCCTAAACGAACTGTAGAAGCCATTAGCAAAACTATAAAACTCTGATAGACAAGGAGTGTCTGGGATTACTAGGGGTAGTTCAAGTAATTGTCTAATTGAGTGATTGGTTTGGCCATTGAGGCAACGGCTCACATCTTCATCAGTAGACTAAAAAAGGAGCTACTGTTGGACATGCAAGTCTACATACTAGGTTCGTTAATGGTGACGGTTCGAGTGGTAAAGTTATGAAGACAAGCATGCCCAGCAATGGAGGATCTCACGTCTAGGAAGTAACTACTCAGTTCCAAGAGGAAGGCCCCTTACCACAACCATTACCAAAAACAATCCCGAGCTAGCCTTCCATTAAATTGTTGTCACAAATTGTCATGAAGGAGAGAAAGGAGAGGAACTTATGTTACAATGTGACGAACAATGGGCTCATTGACATAAGTGTAAGACTTAGTTGTTGTTCCTTTTACAGAGGGAAGGGGAGGAAGAGGAGCCGGACTTAGGCAGCAGTGAAGATGGTTGCCACAATGAAGAAGAAGAGATGAATCAAGAAGCATAAAAATCCCTCTACACTTGATTAAATCCCCCCTGATCGTAGTGGCTTGCACATGGGTTTCGGAGGAGGGATGGTGATTGTCGCAAGTGCGACATGTGTCATCGGAGAGTTAGGCTCGAAAGGGTGGTTTGCGGCCTTCTAAGAGTGGTAGAGAGAGCCTCGATGGAGGCAGTGGCTGCGGTGGCAACAACAGCAATGACAGACTCCCATAGGCCTGTAGACAAGGAAAAGGGAGCAATGAGAGGACGTTTAGCCATAGGCCGGGAACACTTCGACGCCCAAGTTAGAAAGGGAAAAGATCAAGTTTAAGGAAAAAGAGTAGAGATCTTTGAGGAAGTAAACTCAATCCAGAGAGAGGTGGGAGAGATCCAGAGATATCTCAAAGCCCAAATGAGTAGATGAGCTTGAGTGACGTAACAAGTAGGATCCGATCTTTGGATTTGCTCCTTTCGCTCCTCTGATGGATTACCCTTCTTCTCGCCATCACACCCTATGGGGTACATTTATACCTAAATAGTAGCAGAAGAGACATTGTGGCACATGTCCCAAAACAAAGAAAGGAGTTGTACACTAGAGGAGTGTTAGAGAAAGTAGCCTGCTCCCATATGTAAAGAGGCAACATATATTCTGAGGCAGGCGGCAATGTTAGGAAGAGACGTAAGGCATGATATGTGAATGATCTACTCGATGTTCTTCCTGAGATGTAGTGTGTTGTAGATTGTTGCAGGCGATGTTTACAAGTAGAGTTTGCATGTGATATGGCTTTGTCAAAAGATATTATGGGGTTGATACAGGTGGTCTTCTCAGAAGGAGTGCACTTAGATAATGATGTGCTTCAAAAACTAAGACTCGCTGGCAGAAGCTCGGTCAGCTTTAGAGACAGAGCCTAGAGAGAAATCAAGTGCAGAATGCCCTTAGGCCCAATGTTCGCACGAGAGTGGCTTAGGACTTAACAACACAAGAGGCTGTGGGTTTGGATGCCCATCCGACATAGGAGTTGCTACCTAGTCAATACAATTGTAGGCAAACTTACTTAAGATACTAAGTTGTTTTGCCAACCTTGCTTTGACAATGATCCCAATCTTTGAACTTTCCACCAACCCAAGGCTCCTTTTAAGGCGATATTCTCGGACCATGCAGGAGAATTTCTACATCATCAAGATTCTCCCACTTTGGTAGTTGATTGACAAATCAACTGCTAAAGTAGATCATTGTCCGTATGTTGGAACATTCATTCCTTTTGGATTAATATCACACGACCATTGGGCACGAGGCCTAAACTAGTGGTCTGGATCCTCAAATTGCTCACTGTACTGCTGTCAACCCTTAGGCGAGCAATCTTGGCACTAGGTTAGCAAAGATCATAATGCTTGGTTTAAAAACACAATGCTTGGTCGTAAGGATACTGTGCCTAAGGCAAAAACTAGTGCTTCATCAAAAGCGAAGTAGTCCACCTAAGTGCCTTTAGACAATTTACTCAAGGGCTAGCGGAGTCATCAATAAGGCGATCAATGGATTGTCGCCTGATTGGGAGAATATCTTGCAAAACAAAAGCACAAGTTGCACTTGCTAAGAGTAGGGCTTGACCAAGCAAGGAGGGTTGATGGGAGGTTAGGCTTAATCGATGAGGCAGACATAAGGCTGCTCAATTAGACAAGGTTGATTGCCAAGAGACTGCTTGACAGGTGAGGGTAATCATTGGGAGGCACCTCACTATGCACGATTAAACGAAGGTAATCGTTAGAGGATGACAGGGATCGACAGGAGGTTGTGCTCGATTGGCCAACTAGATCGTTAAGAGGCATGGCTCGACTGAACGTTGCTAAGTCGATGTGAGGTTCGTCGACTAGATGATAATCGTTGCCTGAAGTCAGCTCATTGAATGATAAGTGTCACTAGAAGGTTGCTTACGAACCAAGAGTGCTCGTTAACGGAAATCCACCAAACGACTTTTCTCGAGAGGATAATAGAAACTAGGAAGTTTTCTCATTCTATGTGTGTTAGTACATACGACGCATCTTAGATTACAATTTACACACTAGATGCAAGAAATAGGTAAAGCTATGTGCACAGACATAGGAGGTTTACAACTCAATTGTTCCAAGCTGGATCTTGATCTTCATGGCCAGCTGCTTGGTCGACTCCTTTTCTTCTTGATAGAAGGGGAATAACCCCTGCCAGTAGTATGGCTTTGAAGTGGAGTAGTAGAGGCTTCCATTTGTCCAAGCGAGAGAGATGAAAAGCCAAGAATAAAAAAGATGGAGAGGATCTGACGTACTCCTAGGTACAGGGCTAGGTGGAGTAGCTTCTACAAACATATGCCAATAATGGCCTCTTTTTTGTCTTGACCCTAGTGAGTGTGCTTATAAGTCAGTCTACTAATGCCCTTGATCCTAGCATATGAGCATGAGGGTGGGGCTTGAGTTCTGCATGGTGGGGTATTTAGGTATCCACTACCGTTACATTGAGGCATGTCTACCATTGTCTGTCTTTTTGGATCTCCTGGACAAAGGACCCTCGACTCTCCCTAGCACCACCCCAGATACGGGTAATGCCTATGAAAATCGCGACTAATGGTGAGACATGACAAAAGGCTTCATGGTGAGAGGTGACAGTTGAGATGGAAACCAATGTGCAGTATGTGACATAACCTTTCCTACAAATGGCGCCAACTGATTGAGTCCCCTCTAATTGTAGTGGCTTGCACATGAGTTTCGGAGGAAGGGTGATGATCATCTCGAGTACGGGATGTGTTGCCAGTGAGACGATCTTGAAAGGACTGTCTACAACCTTTTGGGAGTGGTAAAAAGAGCCTTAATAGCAACACCGCCTGCAGTGGCGACAATAACGGTGAAAGACTCTCGTAGGCTTACGAACAAGAAAAGGGGGGCAGTAAGATGATGTCTAACTATAAGCCAGGAACACTTCGATGCCTAAGTCGGAGAGAGGGAAGATCAGGTTTAAGGAAGAGGAGCTGAGATCCTTAAGGAAGAAAACTCAGTCCAAAGAGAGGTAGGAGAGATTGAGAGAGATCCGATCTTTGGATCTCCTCCTTTTGCTCCTTTAACAAATTGCCCTCTCTCTTGCCATCACATCTTAAAGGGTATATTTATATGTGAGTAGTAGCAGAGGAGTCGTTGTAGGACGTGTCCTTAAACAAAGAAAGGAGTAGTGTGTTAGAGGGTTGTCAAAGAAAGTAGCACACTCCCATATGTAGAGAGGCGATAAGATTCTGAGGTAGGCGATAATATCAAGTAGAGGTGCAAGGCGTGATCTGCGAAAAATCTTCTTGGTGCTCTTCTTGAGATGCAGTGTGCTCTAAATATGGCTTTGTCAGAAGATATTATGGGGTTGATGCAGGTGGTCTTCTTGGAAGGAGTACGCTTGGATAATGGTGTGCTTCTGAAACTAAGACTCACTGGTAGAGGCCAGAACAACTCTAAAGACAGAGTTTGAAGTAAAATCAAGTGCAGAGTGTTGTTAGGCCCAATGTTGGCACGAGAGTGGCTTAAGGCTTGACAACCCAAGTGGTCGCGGGTGAAAGCTACTGTCTGATTGGTACAGTTGTAAGTAGACTTGCTCAAAGTACTAAGTTGTTTTGCCAACCGATGCTTTGACGATGATTCCAATCATTGAACTTTCCATCAACCCAAGGCCCATCTTGAGACGATATTCCTGGACCATGCGAGACAATTTCCACGTCATCAATGCCATATTAAGGGTGGTGTAAACCGAAACTTTAAGGTTTTAAGGTCAACTAGTGGGCAAAAAGTCTTCATTATGGTCAACAATGGGAGTACCCATAATTTCATCGATCCAAGCATACAACTCCCAAACTTGGAAGACCAACTAACACGGACAAAGGCACGTGTTACAAGGGTAGGTGGCCAAAAGCTAGCCACATTAAGGAGGTACAAGGAGGCACCTTTAATGATCCAAGGTCATCTCTCTCTCCTATGGAGTTACATGTATTGGAGATTGAATCTTATGACGTGATTTTAGGAATACAATGGCTATGCACCTTAGGGAGGATGGAGTTAGATCCAAAAGAAAAATCATTCATAATCACTCACCAGAACACCTTGATACTACTACAAGGCATTCAACACCTAATGGTGAAAATGAGCATCACAGAAGAGACGTGGCGAGAAATGAGGACTACCTAAGAAATCCTCCTTATGCACATAAAGGAAGGGGAGAAAGACTAACAATGGACCTAACAGATTAACTGGCCCCTTGCTCCAAAAGTATCTAACAATGTTTCAAGAGCCAATAGAACTACCACCACGGCATTTGATTGGTCATTGGATTCCTCTTAAAGACGAGACTCAGGAAATCTCAATTCCTCCTTATCGTTATCCATATTTCCAAAAAAATGTAATGGAATGACAGGTTAAGAGCTGGAGTAGTACAAGTCTTTTCTTATCACTGGCTATCCTTATCCACAAACAAGACAATGGCTAACACTTCTACATCAATCATCGAACACTAAACAACCGAACAATCAAGGATATGTTCCAAATTCCCATGATCGATGAGCTTATTCATGAGTTAAGTGGTGCCAACATTTTCTCTGGATTTACGCTTGATGTATCACTAAATCTGAGTTCATGAAGAGAATGTCCATAAGACCGCCTTCTGTACCCACAAGAACCATTATGAATTTTTAGTAATACTATTTGGTCTCACTAACATGTTGTCGACATTCGACATTTTCTGATTATGGTTGAGGAAGTTCATGTTAGTCTTCTTTAATAATATTTTGGCCTTTAATCGAAGTTGGGAGGACCACATCAAACACCTAGAGATGGTGTTACAGACCTTCTAGAGAATCGCTTCTACGCCAAGAAATCAAAGTGTAGCTTTGGGGTGACATCTGTGGAGTACTTAAGCTACATTGTAAGCCCAAACAAGATGCAACCTAATCCCTAGAAGATCACTGAAATCTAGTAGTGGCTATTAGTGATGCATAATACAAGAGTATATGTTGTCTATCAATACGTGTACATGTACTAAAAACTTCATCTATAGATATTAGACACACACCACAGTTGGTGTGTGAGTGCGTGAGTAAATCTCTTTCTCCAACATGGTATTACATGGACTTCCTCTCCCTCTCTTCTCTTCTCTTCTTTCTCCTTTCTTACGTCCTTCTCTCCCTTTCATCTCTTCTCCTATCCATGGCAAATATCCTCACCACACTTGAAATAACCACTCTAACCGCTTCTTCCACATCTTCTGTTGGAAACATTTCCCACTTCCTCACCATCAAACTCTCTACAACAAATTATCTTTTATGGAAAATCCAAATCAAGCCTTTGTTTATCAGCAAAGGCCTATACGACCACCTCGACGGAAGCACACCCCCACCATCACTCTTTCTTCTACCTTTTGTTGAAACCTCCTCCACCACACCTACTTTCAATCTCGAATACCAAACTTGATTCTTGAAAGATCAGCAAACTCTCTCTTGACTTCACTCATCTCCTACTAAAGATACTTTCAGACAGATGGTCAGACATAACATTGCCAAAGATGCGTAGCTTGCACGTGAAACTGCCTTCGTGTCTCCTTCTTAGGCTCGCATCTTATAGTTGCACATGCAGTTTCATTCATTACACCAAGGCGAAAGCTCTATCCATACTTATCTTCAATAGACTAAAACCATAGTCAATGATCTTGCTTCCATCGACCGACCACTTCCATCGAAAGACTTCAATGCCTTTGTCTTCAAAGGCCTCAACTTTGATTTCAAGGATATTATCACCTCTCTCATAACTGAAGCAACTCCACTGCCGTTTTCAAAGCTCATTAGTTTCTTGCTAAAGCCATGAAATCCGACAGCAACTTGTCTCTCCAACCATCACTCCACCGCAGACCCTCCTATCGAACACTACAACAACTACGAAGGCTTCAACCTATCATGGCCGTGGTTAGGGTCGGTTACATGGCCGACGAAGAGGTGGTGAACGTAACCACTTCTCATCATGTCCCTACTGTGGCCGTCAAAACCATTCGGTCGATCGCTGCTTTCAGTGCCCTTCCGGTCCCTGTCCTCACTACTACCCTCATTCACCACAATTTCATGTTAGCCTCTACATCCAATACTATTAGCCACCTCCACTTCTGCCAATCCTGCCTATGACGCCTATGTCATACAATACTGGAGCACCACTCACAGCCTCATCGGAGTTTTTCATGAACTCTGACGCCACACATCACATGGTGCTGGATCTTTCCACCCTATCTATCCACAAAGACAACAATGGTGTGGTTAAAGTTAGTAATGGCTCAGATTTGGCTATCAAACATATTGGCTCTTCCTCCATCTCTACTCCCTCTCTTCCTTTCAAGTTACATAATGTTTTGCATGTTCCATCTTTCATACGTCTTGTCCTCCCTGTACCTCGCCTTACTAAAGATAATGTTGTTTTTGTTGAATTCTTTTCTCATTCTTTTCAAATCAAGGACCTCAACACTCGAAGATCGCTACTCATCGGCTGATGGTCTTTACCATCTTTCACTCTCTACATCTCTTGCTCACGCAGGACCTATCTCTTTTCTATTTTAGCTCCATACACTCCAGGACTAACACTGCCGCTTAGGACATCCCAATAAAGTTTTAACAAGGACCATCATTCGTCAATACCACCTTCCGTGCTCATCACTTAACTCGTCCCATCTATGCTTTGCATGTCAACTTGGCAAAGCTCATCGGGAGCCTTTTCCCATCACTGTCTCACAAAGTACACAACTTCTTAATCTTGTTCATGATGATGTATAGGGTCCTAGCTCTGTAGTTTCTTTTTTAAGTTCTCAATTTTATATAACCTTTCTAGATGATTTTTCCAAATATCTGTGAATTCTTCCATTTAAAACAAAATCTGAAGTTCTTTCAATATTTATTCCATTTCAAATGATAGTTGAACGCCAACTCAATATTAAGATCAAAACTCTACAAACAGATGGAGGTGGTGAGTTCACTGCCTTTAGTGTCCATTTACAAACACATGGCATTACTCATTGTCTCACTTGTCCTCGTACCCATGAACAAAATGGGACCATCGAACGTCGTCATCGCACAGTTGTTGAACATGGGTTATCTTTTCTAACCTATGCTTCCATGCCTCATCATCACTGGTTTTATGCCTTTGAAGAGGTTGTTTATCTTCTTAATCGCTTACCCTCTACTACCATTGGAGGAGATATCCCCTTGTGTAAACTTTATGGCTAGCATCCTAACTACAAATTTTTAAAAAATTTTAGGTGTCTATGCTTTCCACTGCTCCATCCCTACAACAAGCACAAACTTCAGTTTCACTCTAATCGGTGTATCTTTTTGGGTTATCCAACAAACTATGTTGGTTATCGATGCATAGACTTAGCCACTGGCCGAATTTATCTAGTATGCCATGTATGTTTTGATGAAAGAAGTTTTCCATCTTTAGCTACCCAACCAACAACTAAAATGCAATCATACACCCTAGGGTTTTATTACGTACCCCATCTCCAACCCTATTATTCATACACCAACAACTTTATCCTCACCAACTCATATTGCTAGCCTTTCACCAATTATCTCCTCTCCATTAGCTATTACTCCTGTTGTACAACCTAATTTTCCTATGCACAACAGTAGTACTCTCACTACTCACCTATCCATTAGCCCCACCAATTCCCACTATATTACTGAGCCAACCCCTGTTCGTCCACCATCAACCTCTGTCGTTCCAGCAAATCCTAACTCTCACCTTCCTACTGCCTCAACCATCACTCAAATCCCACAATCCACAAAATCCCATCCAATGACTCTCCATGAATCATGGAAACCCAACCCCAAATATGCACTCTTTTCCACTAATAACCATCTAATCCTTGAACCCACAATTCCTTCTCAAGCTCTGCAACACAAGAACTGACGGGCAATCATGCAGGCTGAATTTAACAACCTTGTGCACAACGACACCCAGTCACTCGTCCCTCTCTCTTCTGGAAAAACTACAATCGGTTGTAAGTGGATCTTTCAACTCAAAGAGAACGTTGATGGCTCCATTCACTGCTACAAAACTGAGCTTACTGCAAAAAGTTATCATCAATAGTCGAGATTGGATTTTCATGAAACCTTCATTCCAATCATAAAACCCACAACCACTCGAATCATTTTCTCTTTGGCATTATCTTTCAACTAGCCCATGCAGCCGCTTAACGTGGAAAATGCATTTCTACATGGCACAATCAACGAAGAACTTTACATGAAGCAGCCACCAAAATTCATCAACGAGGAATACCCTCATCATGTCTGCAGACTATACAAATCATTATACAGCTTGAAACAAGCACTACGAGCCTAATTTTGACGACTTAAAGATTATATTCTCCAACTTGGCTTTCATGGCTCCAAGATGGATAGCTCTCTCTTCATATACCATTCTTACTTCACAATCACATTTACGTGGATGACATTCTTATCACACGAAACTCCACATATCACAATCACTCTGTCATACGTGGTCTCTCTTCCACATTTGTCGTCAAAGATCTTGAGAAGTTACACTATTTTCTTGGTCTCAAGGCCACATCCACTTCATTAGGTTAGAAACTTACTCAATACAAGTATACTATTGATTTACTTCAAGGACTGCATTTAGATGCTTCCCATCCAATCAGTACACCAATGTCTTTATCTACTAAACTCACAGCCACCTCTAGTTCACCAATGTCTGATATCTCTATGTATTGGTGTCTGATATCTCTATGTATTGGAACACTATAGGTGCTCTCCAGTATCTCTATGTATTGGAACACTATAGACATTGCTTTCGCTGTCAATCGTGTATGTCAATACATACACTCCCTAACAACTGAGCACTGAACGACTGTCAAACAGATTTTACGCTATCTTAAAGCCACTCCAACTCATGGTCTTCTCTTCCGATCATCACCATTAAGTCACCTGTCGGCCTACGCTGATGTAGATTGGGTTGGCTACCCAGATGATCACAAGTCCACCGATGGGTTCGCTATTTACCTAGGTGATAATCTCATCTCTTTGTCCTCCCGTAAACATTGCACCATCTCTCACTCATCTACAGAAGCTAAATATCGGGTGATGGCCAATGCTGCAACTGAACCCCTTTGGATCAAATCATTGCTTCAAGAGCTTTGCCTCATACTCAATCAAAGACCCACACTATGGCATGACAACATTGGTGCCACATATCTCTCAACAAATTCGGTTTTTCACTCTCACACCAAGCATGTTGAAATCGATGTTTACTTTGTTCGTGACATGGTTACCTCCAAGCAACTTGATGTCAAGTTCCTACCCGTCGTAGACATACTCAACAAAAGTCTCCCTCATGCTAGGTTTTCAACTCTTCGATTCAAACTCCATGTTCTACTAAATAACATGGGTTTGCGGGGGCATATTAGTGATGCATAATACAAGAACATATGTTCTATATCAATACGTGTACATGTACTAAAAACTTCATCTATAAATATTAGGCACACACCACAGTTGGTGTGTGAGTAAATCTCTTTCTCCAATGGTGGCCAGTGCCGAAATCAATAAAGGTTCTTTGGGAATTCCTTGGCCTAACAAGGTACTATTGGAAGTTTGTGCAAAGCTATGGTAGTATTGTTGCTGCCTTCACACAACTCCTCAAGAAGGATGGTTTCAGGTGGACACCTGAAGCTCATGCTGCTTTTGATCAACTCAAAGCCGCAATGGTAACCCCACCGGTCCTTGTGTTACCTGAATTCAACAAGGACTTCATTATTGAATGTGAGGCATCAGGAGTAGGCATGGGAGCTGTATTAATCCAGGGCCTTCATAAGTCAGGCATTCAACACTACCCAGAGGGCCCTGTCCACCCACAAAAAGGACATGGCCGTAATTCTCTTGGCAGTGAGGAAATGGAGGACTTACCTGTTGGGAAGAAGGTTCGTGATTTTAACCAACCAGAAGACCCTAAGGTACCTCTTGGAACAACGGATCAACACTCCGGCTCAGCAGCAGTGGCTCGCCAAACTCCTTTGTTTTGATTTCCAGCTCGAGTACAAAAAGGGAAGTTCAAACTTGGTTGCCAATGCCTTGTCACGGAGAGATGAAGAGGTTGAGCTGCATGTCATATCCTTGGGCACGCCAGAGTGGATTCAGGGACTCCAGGACTCGTACGACCAAGTGGAGGACCTCAAACACCTACTGGAAGACTGGACAGCTGGAAATCTGAATGAACGCCACTACAAGCTAGAGCATGGGCTCTTGTACCATAAGAAAAGGTTGGTGGTTGGGGCGAACTCAGCGTTGAAATGGGTCATCCTGAAGGAAGGGCATGACTCACTCGGAGCAGGCCGCACTGGATTTCTAAGGACCTACCAGAATCTTAAGCGGTGGGTGCACTGGAAGTGTCTACCATCCGATGTGAAGTCTTACATCAAAGCCCGTGATTCGTGCGAGCAGAACAAAGCTGATAACACCTCACCGGCAGGATTACTTCAACCCCTGCCTATTCCTGAAGCCATCTGGGAGGACATCTCCATGGACTTCATCGATGGACTTCCTCCGGTGAAGGGTTACTCAGTGATCATGGTCGTAGTGGACCCTCTCAAAATATGCACACTTCCTTCCACTCCGACACGCCTACACGGCCGACACAGCAGCTCAGCAGTTTGTTAACTCCGTCGTGAATCTTCACGGTCTTCCAATATCGATCGTGAGTGATCGCGACCCGGTCTTCGTGCCTCAATTCCTCCACCATTACCTACGGTTTGGCTTCCGAGCACACCTTCCTAACTAACTTATCGTCCACATGAAAATAAAATATCAAGTTTACAGTGCCAAGAAGGTGAAATTCTAGCCATCACAACACATCGTCAACTTCTTTTAAAGAACAACGATAGTATCATCAGCACTAACAATACGGAATCGCCAAGAATGGCACGACAACAACAACAACAGCAGCAGCAGGAACAAGAAGGCATACCTGTTCCTTAGGTCGCCACTTGGACCCCGACGCACCTTCCGCCCTCCCGGAAGAAGCCCGACCACGCACCTCATCAAGCGCCTCATGCCTCGGCTCACACAACACCACCGTCCGGGGCAAGTACGCCGAGCTCGTCGTCGCAGCGTCCGAGACCTCCATCTCCCAAGAATTGCGCTTCCTTCTTTCTTCTCTTCCGCTTACGGAAAGTTTTCTGTCCGCTCGGAATTGAATTCTGGGTTTGGTGTACTTCACTTTATTTTAAAGGAGCTCCATGCGACGGGAGTGACCCAACTGCTCGTACGGAGCTGCATGGCCCCCGACCGTTGGATGGGGATTGGACAGTAAAAATCTGGTGCTTGGGGTTCCGCTCCCGGTTCGCATGTTTTGCGTGGGGCAGGCGGCCACTCCGTGTAATATTAACACGTTAACAAGAAAGCAATGGGTGTAAATGAAAAATACGGAATGTCATTAGAGGTGCATATGGTTTGGTTTAGTTTCATTTTAGGTAATCAATTTAGAAGAAATTGAAATCAAATCGAATTATTTAATTATTAAAATTAAATCAAATTATTAAGCTTTCGATTTGATTCATTTCTATTCATGGTTTCTTGTTTATTTTCTTAATTATGATCTATAAAACTAAAATAAATAAATTATTGATTAATAATTAGTTAAAATACAATACATGGTTAAATATCATTTTTCCTTTCTTACTAACTATATACTCTAAAATATTAGAAATCAAGTAGGAGAACATGTACTTTTCCTTAAGTAATCTCCAAGAAAAAATATAATAAAAATAGAAGTTCTACTTTAACTATAAGTTTAAATGATGAATACCCTAAAAAGCAGGTTTCTATCTCGTTAAGAAATCTTTTATTTGGTTCAAGTTGAGATTTAAATTTTAAATTAGTGATCGAGAAAAATCTAAAAATCGAATCAAGATATCAATCCTAAAACAGGATTCTAGAAAAATCTAAAAATAATTGAATGTAAAATATGAAAAGAAATTTCTAACCTGGACACCTAAGAAGCACTAGAAATACAAATTAACGCCTAGAAGGCACTACTGCTTCCTTTATTTTAGATTTTTTTTCGCCTCGTTCTCTTCTGGATCTCCAATAATGTCTCTAAAACTAAAGAAAACAAAGTAAATGTCCTTATTTTTTCCTCTCTTTTTTTAAACGAAAATAAAGAAATAATTGACAATAAATCAGTGTTAAAACACTTCTCTCCCACAACAGCGTCAAAAAAATGATGTGTGTTTTACTTAACTGCAAGTGTACGACATTCAATGTAGTACGTTAACAAATACTAGTCGATCCTTACAAAGAATAGAGTTTAAAAATAAAGATTAACTACCAATTATTGAAAAGAGTTTGAAAGAGATGATGTTTAAAACTAAAACTAGAATGTCAAGATGCAATCAAATTAATTAAAATCTACGATTTCAAATCCATTTATGTGATGTTGAGAATACATAAGTAAATCTACTTTATCTTTGTTTTAGATCTCAATATTTGATTAAATTATTTTTACCCTAACAAGCATATACGATACGCTATACATTATAGAATATTAAGTAAAAAATAAAAACACATAAAGTCAAATAAATCAAATGATATATGATATATATGAGATTACATACATAACTCTCAAATCATATCAAATGATATAAGATAGATGAGATTACATACATAACTCCCAAATCATTCTTTCCTAAGCATAAACTAAAAAGAGAAATTCGATATTGGCCCATAAAGTTTATCGAATGATGAGTAATCTATTTAATAGACATCCACTATGTATAATCATAGCAATAAAGTACAAGAGAAAGAACAAAATTTACTCATAGCATCTCGATTCACATAAATTTCATCTCAATCCTAGAACTAAAAATTTAGCTAAGCATGATAGCAAACAACATCAAAATAAAAGATGAAGGGAGAGAAATGCAAAACATAATTAGAAAGAATAATGAACTTATATTAATAATAACATGAAATTATAACTGAAACAATGTAGGAGAGTCTTCCACAACAAAAGAGACGATGTTTAAGCCTAAAAGGTGGAAGCTCCATTCATAGATCTACACAAAGGATCCTTTTATAAACTTACAAGAACTTACTTATGTCGGAGATAAATTCAAATACAAATTTTGAATTCTAATTTCAAATACAAGATATTTTTAACTAAAGATCGTAATGTCTGAAGATTAAGTCAAAAATATCCTCCACAAGCGCTTAGGAGTCGTCAATGCACGATTAGACGGTTGGGAAGCGTCCACGTCAGTCGAGATGAGCTTTGACTTTGTTAAATGGTTAGTTGATCTTTTACTTAGTATTAACACACATGGAAAATGTGCATTTGACCTCTCAACGTAGCTCTAAAATTTTTCATGCAAAAATTTCTTCTTTGCTGGCACATTTATTCTTTTTTCCTAAATTCTTTTTATGTTCTCAAGTTCCTACAAAATTTACACAAAAACATCCCGAGTAATATTATTTATATACAAAATAGATAAATATGAGAGTAAAATATGTATGCGTTATGAGCTAATCACTTAACTAAGAAGAGCGTTGTTGATATGGTATAGTGTATTTATAATCATTCTTTAGTTGTTCCAAGTAAATTATATTATGATTTATTAATGAGATTAATATTATTTTGCATTCATATTATAACTTATTTCTCGTTAATATATATTAATTGGTTGTTTCATTATATCCATTTCTATGGATATAAGGAAGACCTCAACATCAAGGATTTCATACATGCAATCCTTCGAGATTTTCCTCAACGACCTTGTGGATTGTATGTCCTAATACCTTCTATTACTATTTTTTTCACTTATATTGTACTTCTCTTATTAATATATTTACTTTTGAATCAAGATTGGCATGCGAAGTATATGTCATGTTAGGTGTCTACTACTTTATAAGTAGGATGTCAATAACATTTGATTTCATCGAGATCAATTCTTGAAGAGCACACTTTGCAACCACAATTTTGAAAAAATGTAAAAGGATACAAGAAGCAACAAAACAATGACATATCAATGTGTGTTTTTTCATGTCGATGATAACATTATAGTTCTCATTCGTTGTTGATGATGACATTACATTTCTCATTATTTCAACATTATGATGACTATGTATGGGATTACCATTTCTGATATTAATTCAACATTATTTCAAAATTACATTTCTGATGTATATATATAGGATTATCTATCTACAAAATTATTAACATGTTAACATGTCTACTGAATGTTGTTTGTTGTGGATTGATTTTTATCTCATTTCACCTTAATCATGTCTCATTCCACATTAATATGTCTCATTTCAACTTTACTCATTATCATCAAATTTGCAATATTATTAATGTCTCATAGAGAGTGATACAAATATTACGATGTCTCATTACACGTAAAATCATGTCTCACAGAATGTGACACAAAAATTATCATAACAGAATTATCTCTCACAGGGTGTGTTACAAAAATTATCATGTCTCACTACAAAGAGAATCATGTCTAGCAGAGTGTGATATAAAAATTACTGTGCCTTACTATACGTAGAATCATGTTTCATAGAATGTAATACAAAAAATTATCATCTCAGAATTATGTCTTACAAAATGTGATATAAAAATTATCATGTCTCACTACACACAGAGTCATGTCTCACAGAGTTTGATATAAAAATTATCATTTTCACAGATTGCGATACTATATTATCAACTCATAGGCACATTCTTGCATTGCTTTGCATAGTAACCTAGTTACTTGTATTTTTTTCATTGCCTTTTAATTTTTCCACTTTATTGTGATTCTCTTCTTGACTTTCTACTTCTTCCAAGTTGAGGTTGACACTTAGAAGGAAATGGATGTTTGTCATTAGCAATTATAGGCCAATACTCTTTCTTTCTTGTGGAGGAACATTATCATTATAGATGGTTCTGAACTTTGTAATTGTAACCCATTCTTTACAATAGGCATATACATTATGATAACAGAAGGTAATACATATCATTACATATTCATATGGAATGTCTAAGACATCAAATTTGTAGGATACTAATGCTTCTCTAGAGGGGAGGGTGAATAGAGATTTTCCGGTTTTAATTTACTCTTTGGAAATTATTATGCAATCTTGAAACTATTAAAAATTTAGCACAAAAACATTCAATCACAAATGCACAAAGATTTATAGTGGTTCAGCCAACCCCGGCTTAGTCCACTCCTCAAGTTCCCCACTTGAGACTTAACCCTTATATTCAATAACTTAGAATATTACAAGCTACAAATAATACCTTG
>JAMKQA010033998.1:0-49948 GCA_024699735.1 Posidonia australis
CATAAGAATGACTATGATTCGAGCCATGGTTCTAAAAGATACATAATTATATTCTTTTAAATATTTAATATACATATTAACATATATAGTTTATATTACGTTCGGTTCGGTTTAGTTTGGTTAAACCGTCCTTGAAACCACAAACCAAACCATATGATTCGGTTTGTAGATATTCCAAACCAAACCAAACCACTGAATTTGAAAAATCGAACCGAACCACTAAAGATGGTTTGGTTTGGTTTGGTTAACCGGTTTGGACGATTTAGGTGCCCACCCCTAGTAGCCATGTGTATTAAGGAGTCTCTCTCAAACCCTGTGATCAAGGTTACTGCCCAAGCATTCATAAGAGTAATAATCTGGAATAAGATCATCCTAAAAGAAGTAGATATATTTCGAAATATTCTATTATTTCTCTCCTTCCAGATACACCAAATTACCACTGAGACAAGCCCATGCCAACCTCTATCAAATACTTCAAAAACACAGTGAGGTTTATAAAGGAAGAGATCATGCATATGATAGAAGATGGGAGACATGAAGTCCATAACAAAAAAATTCCAAATTGAAATTATAAAGGGGCAATGAATAAAAAGGTGCGATACTGTTTCAGGATAGCCATTACACATAGGGCAAAACTCTAATTCCCGTCATTCTTTTTTTTATTAAATTGTCTCTTGTAAGGATCTTATTAGACACAGCAAGCCAAGAAAATAACTTATTTTTTAAAGACACCCAGACCTTCCAGATGGATTTATACAAATGAAATCTCAATTCATCATCATTTAAGGCATTGTAGCAATAATCAACAGTAAACGACATGAAGGGATTAACCAGCCAAATGAAGTTGTCCTTTGCCTGAGTAAGTTGTAGATCAGAGATGACAACAGCCGGCTGTCCCATTTGAGTTAAAAGGTATTGTTGACTAAATTGTTGCTCACGATTGGAATTGATATCAAACTACTCTTGAAAATCCTCCTACTTAATGATAAAACTCTTTTAACAGTTGCCTTCTTTTGCTTTGTCAAATTAAACAGATATGGAAATCTGTATTTTAAAGCATAACCATTGATCCACTTATGCTCCCATAAGCAGGTATCCTCACCATTGCCTATTTCACTAGTTGAAAAGCAATTTAGAATAAGGAAGCAGGACTTAAGTTGTTGCCAAATAGGGGAGCACCTATTACCTATAGAGTTTAGCAGGGCCGGATACCAGATCAAAAACAATATCGTGCTTTTAACAAGCTAGGCCATTTTAGATTTGGTGCACAAGTCTAGAATTGCCATAATAATTTACATTTAAAAGTCCTATCGAAATTTTTGAAATTTATAGTGCCCCACCCCCTCTGATCCTTAAACCGACATAGGGTTGCCCAATGTACTAGGTGATATCTCTTATTGTTGGAATTTGCAGATTTCCAAAGAAACCTAGAACGAAGCCAATTAATTTTCTTTTCCATCCTTTTCGGCAGGTGAAGCACCGAAAGATAGTAGGTTGGTATCGTAGAGAGTACAGAATTGAGTAGAGTTAGTTTGCCCTCTAGAGAGAGGTAATTAACCTTCCATGTAGATAGCTTATGTGAGATTTTCTCTAGAACTGGAGTCTAGTCCTTATATGTAGTCTTTTTATGGTGAAGGGGGAGACCTAGGTAGCTTATTGGTAAAGTGCCAGATTGACATCCAATGATTTTACAACCTTGATCCAAGTCAGTACTAGACACACCCACACTAGTCAAGGAGGACTTATTAAAGTTTATCTTAAGCCCAGAGCAACTTTGAAAGCAACAAAGTATTCACTTGATATTTACCAAGTTACTGACTCCTGAAGAAAGGAATAAAATAGTGTCATCAGCATATTGACTATTAATTATGTTTGGGCCCCCATTAGGAAATTGAATCCTAGAGATAAGGTTCTTATTGGCCAATGCAAGCATCCTATTTAAAATATGAGAAATCACAATAAATAAAAAGAGGGGATAAAAGGTCACCTTATGTAAGTTCGTTTGTGGCACCAAAAAAACCGGTTGGTGAACCGTTGGCTAGTATTGAAAATCTAGCAGTCGAAATACACATGGATATCCAAGATATCCATTTGTCTCCACATCCAAGTCCCTTAAGTGAATTAAGTAAAAAATCCTAATTCACATTGTCGAAAGCTTTCTCAAAATCTAATTTAAGGATAAAGCTAGGAATATTTGCAGTCTTCATATAATTCAAAGTTTCTTGAGCAACTAAGAAACAGTCCTCAATATATCTCCCCGTTAGGAAAACACATTGGGAGTTATCAATACATTCATTCAGTGGAGTTTTTAACCTGGTGGCCAAACATTTACTAAGGATCTTGTAGGTGTTGTTTAGTAAGCTACTGGGTCTGAAATCCTTGACAGATTCTACCCCCTCTTTCTTAGGGATTAAAACAATAAAAGTTTGGTTAATAGGAGAAAGAAAATTTGGATCAGGCACCGTGTGAAAATTTTGAAATATTTTCATTAGATCAGGGTGTAATAACTCCCAGAATCCTTGAAAGAATAGTAAGGGAAATCCATCAGGACTTGGAGATTTGTCTTTAGGCAAATCAAAGGTGTTTTTTTTAATTTCAGCTAAAGAAAAGTCCTCCTCTAATATTCTTAGGTTGCTGATCTTTCTGGGCAAGAGGACATTCCAAAGTACAGATACCCCCACCTTAGAACGTTTGTTAAATTGTTTGGTGAAATGATTCTTAAGTTTCTGGTAAATCAAAGAAGGGGATGTCAGGATAGAACCATTGATATTAAGAGATGAGATTGCGTTGATTCTTCTACGATGTTTGAAGATCCCATGAAAAAAGACAATATTTAAATCCATCCTACCATGGCAACAGAAGGGACGAGAGAGAAATGGAGGATTTGAGGTATTTTATGTTTTGGTTTGTTTATAGTTTTGTGAATTCAAAGAAAACAAAATAGGAAATAAATTAAAAAGAAGTTGGTGGTTCTTAAAAAAGTTTTTCCAGTTATTGTTTTATTTTTTATGTATTTTATGAGTTTTATATATAAGAAAAACACTATCGTTTTCTACTTTTTCATCCAAATTAGTTTATTATAAATACACTAAGGTAAATAATCATCATCAAATGTAACCTAGAATAAAGACACAAACACACACCTCGGAACAAAACGGGTTAAGACTTAAGACCCTTGCGTAGATTCTATAAAGCCAAGCCCAAGTGGGTGGGGTCGGTTATCTTGTTCGAAAGGAAGACCCGAAAGAGAAAAAAAAAACCCGCCGGAGGAAGTAAAAGCAGAAGCAGCAGCCATGAGTACCATGAAGTTTTGCCGCGAATGGTACCAAACCATTATCGAAGCCATCTCTCTCTCTTGCTTTTGATCATCCCATTCTTCTCATCTCTGATCCGCCTCTTTTTGTTTGTTGTTGTTTTTGTTGGTGTTGTTGTGCAGTAACAATATACTCTACCCGAAGGAAGACAAGGACCAGAAGGTCCTCCTGTTCGCCTGCCGCAACTGCGATCACCAGGTATTGACCTCCCATTCCTCCAAAAACGTCTCTATCCACCCATTTCCCATGGCAACTATGCTTCCATTTGTGTGCAGATTTGATATGCTTAGTCCCGGTTATTGAATGATGTTTGATTCGGCATTTTTGTGCTCCCTTTTTTAGGGTTTGGGGTTTTGTGTGTGCGTGTTTTAAGTTCTACACCCATTGGGATTCAAACCCATGACCCAAAACCCTTTATTGGGATTCAAACCCATTGGAATTCAATTGAAGTAATAATCATGTACCGAATGAGCTATGCTTTGTTCGGTTAGGTTTTTGTGTGTGTGCCTGAACATTGTGCTGACTTGGTTTGTAGTTGCTGGTACTTTCTGTTGTCTGTGTATCTGGTAAATGTAGAAACTGATGTTATGAGCTTGTTCTGTTGTCTTTTTTTTTTTAATATGAAGGGGCGGTAGCCCAATTCCTTTCTTGTTGATTCATAAGAAGCTTTCCTTGTTGTTTCGTATGAAGCTTGTTCTGTTGTTGAAAGTTGAAACAAGGTTTTCTTTTGTATATTGGTTTGCATGAATATTTTGTATCGAACTTTGCAAAGTAAGATTTTACATGGCCAAGGATATTAAGTGTTTTTGAGCTGCCATTGGGCTCTATTGGGTTACAAATACTTCCCATTGAAGATGGAAATTGCATTTTTTTATCATGTAATAACATGTATCATTTACCTATTGTTATATTTTAAGGATCTGTTTGGTAAAGTTTCAGCTTTTGAACCTAAGTGTAGAAGCTAACTTCTGACTAAAAGCTGTCATAACCCAGTTTCTAGAAATGTAAAGGAATTACAGTTTCAAAAGTTAGATGCTTCTAAAAAATTGTTAATGTTTGGTAGAACTGTTGGATCATTATAACTTCCGGAGAGAAGCTATATGCTCAAAAGCTGTCCAAAAGTCTTACCAAACGGAGCCTAAATGAATTATTACTATGTTAGCAAGAACAACTCACTTATTTAAGGTTCATATTGGCTTCATCTACGACTTGTCCTTGCATGTCTATATAAAATTGCTAATAAATGTGGAAATCATAAATCATATTTTATTTGTTTGTAAATGATTTTCTTTTTCTATGAAGAGGCGGTTTAGCATAAATGCCTCTTCTTTGAGTTTGATTGATGTTATTACCCTTATTGAATATCAAGTGTCTTTGAATCTCTTTGCTTGATTCTTTTCTTTTGTGTTTCTTTGCTGTCCATGTTGTGCCTTTCTCTATGATTGTTTATTGGCCATTATTATTATGCATTTCTTGCACGAGTTTTAATTAACAACTTCTAAATGCAGGAGGTTGCTGACAACAACTGTGTGTATAGAAACGAGGTACATCATTCTGCAGGGGAGCGCACTCAAGTCCTGCAGGACGTAGCTGCTGACCCAACACTTCCTCGTACTAAAACTGTTCGGTGTGCACAGTGCAACCACCCAGAAGCTGTATTCTTCCAGGTATCTCTTTGCTTGTTTAATGGAAAATTAAATGTTTTCACACTAAGTGAAGAATTTCTCTCATTTTTCATGTGTTTTTTTGTAAAGACTAAAAATTGGTAGGATCAACCCATTTTATATATTAGCAAATCCATAGAAATCAGGCCCGATTGAATAAGAATTATGAACAAAATAAAAAAACAGAAAAGCCAGTTTATGATCAATCCCTGCCAGTCCTCTTAAGTCTTAACCGTTGGTCATCTATTAATTCAGACTTCCCCCCAATGCTAACAATGCCCCCATGTGTTGTTCTTCCTGTTGGTTCCAATGTTTCTCTTCTATAGAAATTTTTTTTAGTCATATTTCACTACCAAGTTTTCATTTCCTCTCCCTCCCTTCTTCTTTAATTTTTTGAGGGATCCCCTTCGTCTTTATTGAATGCCATCTCAAACCATTGGAATTAGCTTCTTAAAATTGTTGACTATTATATGCGTACCTAAATAGTTTTTTTTATTGGTCTCACATGAAGAATCAAAGATCAACATTTTGCTATCTTCGTTATCATCACAGTCATGATCCTTTTGAGCATTGGAATCACTTATTCAACCTTCCATGGCTACTGGCTTCCATTCACAAGTTGTTTTATTAGTGAAACACAACTGTTAGAATAGGTAAAGAATGAAGCTCATGTATATGACTTAGGTAGAGAATACATTCTCTTATACGTAGGAGTACACATATTTGTTGTACAAGTAACCCCATAAATAGATAACTCAGAGATCCATATAAGGATCTATCTACTCTAACCTGTATAACTACTAATAATCTATTGTCACACTTAACACTCTTCCTCGAGCTGGAGTTAGACCTTTGGTAAAGATATCTACATGTTGATTAAAGGATGAAACATATGGAGTTGAGGTGATCCATTTCATGACTGTGTTTCACATATAGTGATAGTCAACTTTAATATGCTTTACCATTTCATGGAAAACAAGATTATTTACAATGAATATGGCTACTTGGTTATCATAATACATAGATATAGGAGTTTGCACTGGTACACCTAATTTTGTTAGAAGAGACTTAAGTTAAATCATTTCAGGTCTGTGTCATAGATCTATATTTAGCTTCTGCATTGGACCTAGATACCATATTCTATTTTTTGCTTCTCCAAGTAACTAAATTTCCTACTAACATAGGTATAATAACCTAATGTAAATTTTCCGTCTCCCTTGTCTTCCTACAGAACTAGAATCTGAGTAGGTTTCAATTTTAAGATGTCCATGCTTTTGATAAATAAAACGTTTCTTGGTGTGTCTTTTATGTATGTAGTACATGTAGTGTCCTTTTTTAGTGTACCGTTTAGGATTCATGTATAAATTAATTGAAAAACCTAATGACATGAAATATCTAGACAAGTGATAGTCACAATAAGTCTCTTCTATTGTCCAACATCTTCAAATGATATTTTGATTAATAGGAGTATTTTCTGGTTTACAATCTAAGAATCTTGTCTCTTGAGAAGGTCCAAAATGTATTTTCTCTATGATAGCATCATTTTGTCTTTGTCATACGCAAACTCTATGTCAAGGAAGTATTTAAGCTTGCCTATATCCTTTGTGATAAAATGTTTCTTCAATTAGTCCTTTGTCTCCATGATTTCTATTGTATTATTATTGGTCAATAGTATATCATCAACATATACAATTAGAACAATACTGTCGACGGTGTCTCTTGATAAATATAACGTGATCAACTACGCATATTTGAAAAGCTACTATCATAACAATGTTATTGAACTTGTCAAACCATACTCTAGGACTCTACTTGAGATTATAAATTGCCTTTATGATATGACAAACAGTATTCTCCCTTTGAGTTAGTTGTGTAAGACTCATTAGAATATGCTATGTAAGATTACCACAGAGGAAGGTGTTTTTGACATCAAGTTGATATATTGTCCATGATTGATTTATAGCAATGGAGAGTAATATACGAATGGAATTCAGTTGGGCTATAAGTGAAAAAGTCTTAATATAATCAATACCAAATATGTATATGAATTTACATGCCATTAGGTGTGTTTTGTATCGATCCATTGAACCATTTGGTTTATATTTGATAGTGTAAATCCATTTACAGTCAACAATGGAAGCATTCACTGGACAGGGAACCAGAGACCATGTACCATGTGATCTTAATAACTTCATTTTCTGCTCCATGGTAGCTTACCACTTTGGAATGGTAACAACTTCTTTGTTGTTCCTGAGTATAGACACAAAGGAGATAGACAATGTGAACTCGTGAAAGATGGAGTGAAAACGATCATAATAGACAAAATGAGAAATATGATGTGTAGTAATGGATTGCTTAGCTTGATGAAGAGCAATAGGAATATCTAATTAGAGGGAGTTGAACTTGTTGGCGTGGAAGAGGAATCAATTGGCAATGAATGTGGAGGAGTTTGCCCTATGTGATAAGAATAGACCTATAATGGACGAGAGTGGATTCATGATGAGAAGATGGCTCAAAACATAGTGTAGACTTACCAAAGGTAACATTGGGTAGTTGGATTAAAACAACGATATTCCTTCTGAGTCGGAGAATACCCCAAAAATATACATTTGACAAACCTAGGTGAAAGTATGTCTAAGGTCTTGAACATGACAAACACACCCAAATACATGAGCTAAATGAAACAAATTATCATCAGGATATAGTGTAGAGGAAGGCATCTTATTACTGAGTTAGGATCACAGGAAAAAACTTTTGGAACATTTATGTGAATCATGAGAGTGCGAGTGATAGCAAGAATATGATAATGTTTCCTCTTAGTCATTTCATCTTGTTAGGACTTGGGATGTATGAAGACAAGTAGTTTGATGTAAAATGCTCAAAAAGGTACAAAAATTATGGATTTCACTTTAAACAAATTTCAATGCATTATCAATACAAAATATCTTTGGAGAAGTAGAAAATTGAGTTTTTATTTCATTGAAAAAAGTTTTGATTATCTTAGGTACATGAGCACGATTTTTCAACAAGTATACTCAAGACACTCAAGAATAATCATCAATAAATATAATATAATATCGAAACTCGGAGATAGATGTAACACAAGAAGGACACCAAATATTATAATGAATCAAATGAAAAGGACTATTACTAACTAGACAGATGACGATAGGTAGCACGGTGGTGCTTACCTAATCAACAAGATTCACAATCAAAAGACTCAATTGAGAATCATGGTAAAGTTTGTTGAGGCTTATGAAAAAAGGGATGGCCAAGTTGATAATGCCAAGTGAGAGACGACTTTTGTATAGAAATCGAATACAATAAATCCCTAGGAATTACATCACGAACACACTATTTTTGAAACTGAACTGGATTGACTGGTTCAACTGGTTTGAACTGGACTGATTGAATAAATGGTTTTTTAAAAGAGAAAACTGGTTGGATAATTAAACCAATGTAAACTGCTTTGAACCGCCTTAAATCGGTTGAACCGTTTGGTTGAATCATTTGGTTGAACCGTCAGCTTAGATGCCTTATATAAAAGAAAATAAAAACCAAACCCTTCGATTTAAGGAGAGCCTGCTGAAGAGAAAGTGAGAAACCTAAACTCCCAAACCCTCGCATTGGCACCTCTCCTCCTGGCCACCTCTGACTCTCCCCCACCTCATTGTTGTCGTCTATAACAGCATATGCTGAATTTCATCCACCTCGCCTTAACCTGCCTCCACAAGTGTTTCCATCCTGGACAAAATCTCCACCCACAAGCCATCAACACATGAACCATGAGCACAATTTGAGAAGGTTGAGGCTTGCAATAGGAAAAAATGCCCAAAAAGAAAGGGGAAGAGAAGACCCTTTGTTGTCGACAGGCAGTTTTCATGACATTAAAGTTTCATAATCATGTGAGGTGAACAATGGAATAGTAAATACTAAATAATTGGTAGAAAAGGACATTGTAGTGCAGATAGTCAATCAAATGAAAAAAATTAGAGAAAATGGGTGACTTTACGCACCCTTCTATTCATTATCTTTGTTAAATTCACTTTAAGCACCCTCTTGAGATAATCCTTTCTTGTCATCTAGTGGCCATTCTTTTTTTGTGTGACTTTACACCTATAGGTGTTGCTTTATTGTATGGTTGCATTAGTTATGGTTATTGATGTTTTTTATGTGAGACTTTGGTTTAACGCTCCTCACATTGTATTTTTCACCTTACATCAATAAAATTTTAAAGGGTAATTGGGCCCTTGGATAATTTCCAGGAAAAAAGGTAGTGAATCTCATGATTTTAAGGCAATTACCTATTCCATGTCTTGGTATTTTGCATCATTTCCTTTTTATAGTCGGATCATATATTTTGTTTCTTAGAATAGTTTTTCATCTTTGCTCTATTTTGATAAATCTCCATAAGACATACAAACTAATGTTAACTTTGATTATTGTAGTAGATCACTGTCTGCATCATGTTTCATGTTTAAGGAGACAACTACTAACTACAAGGAGAAGTTTACTCCAATCCATACTTGAAAACCAACCATCAAGGACAGGCTTCCCTTAGATAACATAAACCAAACCTTTATCCTCTCAATCCCCAAGTTTAGGCGAGCTTAAACCCATTGATCACTATTATTGTTTCCAAAGAAATTCAAATAGTAAAACTAGAGATGGAAAGAAGATTTGAGTATCAGCCATATTATCCCTTTTGTTCAGTCTTACATCAGCCTCTCCATACTTATAACAATCAATTAATACCACCTGCATCTGATATTATGAAACACTAAGTTATTCTACTCTCAGACCAAATTCAGCAACACATTCCATCGGACAACATTCACCATTCTTCAATAAACCAATCCCATCAAACTTTTAAGGACTTACCCCAGAATAAATGTTAGAAACTCAAGCTTCTCGATCCCCAAGTTTAGACAAGCTAAACCCAATGTTCTCCAATCCTTACTACTCTTCATGCATAGCATTTCAAGTCTTAAGGGTAGAGAGGGAAGGAAGACTGTGATTTCATCGTAGTTATTCATATGGCTCAGTCCTTTTTAAATCTGAATCAGAGTTACCATCTACATCTGATATTAGGAAATCAACCAGCATCCACGTACCATCATAGGCATTTCTTCCCATGCTGCAAAAATTCTATTTGTCTTGTTAAAACACCTTCATTAGCTAGTCTATGTGCTGCACAATTCTGTTCTCTATATACATGTTTAATAGAGACACCATACTTCTTGAACATATCACACCAACTTCTCCACCAAGGAAGCAATGACCAATGTATACTGCATTTGTTCTCCACCATGTGGACCAATAGTAAAAAATCACTCTCAATATATAACATTCCTCCAACCTTTTTCCACACAAAATTTGATTCCATCCATCGCAGCAAAGAATTCAGCTTTCAAATTAGTTGCCAAACCATAAAAGTTAGCATAAGTCACTAGGACTTTCCCATCAGCATCCCTGATTAGCCTTCCCCCACCAGATAGGCCAGGATTGCCTTTAGATGCTCCATCACAGTTCAATTTAAGCTCACCATTAATAGGCTTTAACCACTTGACCATTCTAATAACAGGGCATGTAATTCTTCTCTTATGTTTAATTTTCAACTTCTGCAGCATTCAGCACCCTTCTCTGTCCCATTTAACCTTGTTTCTTTTCATCATTATCCAGCTTAGCTAATTTATACTACTTAACTTTATTTCATTCCAGCTCCTTTTCACACCTCTCCATCTTTTATAATTTCTTTCTTTCTTTCCACAACTCCCATAATCCACCGATAACAGCTGTTAACCATAACCATCTCTTAGCTTTATGAATTTTGATTCTCAAGACAGCACTCTTCAATTGAGCCACTGAACTAATCTTAGCATCCCAGCCAAACCAATCTTTTATCCATTTCCACAACCACGAAGCCAAATCACTTCTAAAAAATAAGTGCTCTACTGATTCTTCATCTCAAACACCACAGCATTGACATTTAAGTGGCAAACATATTTGCAGTTTCTTCAATCTGCGGTCCAATGGCAGCAGATTCAAAAGTAATTTCCAATAGAAAAAGGAGATTTTGATAGGTATATTTGAATTCCAGATTTTGCTCCAACCCACTGTAGGCTGTCTACATCTGATACATTCTCAAGCTTATCACTCCCAAGCAGACTTAACATCAATGGACAATGATTCCAGTTCTTGAATATTTCCAAGCCATTTTATCTTTTTCATTTACCACTGTTATTGCTGTAGTCATTTTCATATCTTCTGACAGTGGCAACTGATCAACCATTCCAGCCTCCAGAACATCCTTAATACTATGCTCAACATCAATTACATTAGTATTGGCATAAGCTTGTAAAGACCCACGTGGTAACCAATCAGCATTCCAAAATTTAAAGCTGCCTTCAGCACATATCCATTTAACATGATTTTGTATGTCCCTCCACGCAAAACAAATTCTTTTCCATACTTTTCTACATTTAGACATTGTATTCTCCACACCACCATACTTGCAATTAACGTAAGAACTCCATAGAGAACAATTCTTCCAAGCATTCCAGGCCATCTTCATTGTAAGGCTCAACATCACATCACTAATATTTCCTAATTCCCCTTCTTCCACAAGAAAACAAATTCTCTTAGGGGTTGTTTCATAAGCATTTGTTCTGCAAGATCATCATATAGAAAAGTATTTTTGATATCAAGCTAATGTAGCTTCTATACTTGATCGATAGTGACAGATAATAATACTCGGATGGAGTTCAGTCTCGCTAAAGGAGAAAAAGACTCAATATGGTTTATGCTAAACGGTCGAGTGAAGGCCTTTCCAACTAGACACACTTTGTACCTATCAATAAAGCCATTTGGTTTATATTTAATGGTATAAACCAATCTACATCTCGCAACTGTAACTTCATCTGTAGAAATAATCGACATCCATGTGTCTCGTGATAGTAATGCATGCATCTCGTCGTCTATAGAAGCTTTCCAATGCAATACTTGCATAACCTCTATGTAGTTCCTAGGAATAGACTTAGAGAAAATGGATAAAACAAACTTATGAAAGATAGGGTGAAGATGATTATACGAAACAAACTGTGATATAGGATGAGTAGTAACAAATCTTTTACCCTTACAGTGTAGGACTTGTATTGATTGAAACTTGATCCTATGGTTGTTCCTAAGCGTGACGAGTGTAAACCTGCAAAGGATGAGGGAGTATTATAGAAGTATCAAAAGTGCTATTGGCACCTTCAACAACAGAACTCTCAATAGTTGCGGGAAGAGGATCAGTTGTTTATACCTCTATGGAAGAAGTAAAGATAAAATAAAGTGTGAACTCAAAAAAGATGATATCGACAAGTGAAATATCGCTTAGTAGTAGCTAGTAGGCCTATAAATGGAGAAGGTATTTACTTGTAATCTGCCCCGAGCTATCGTGTTTTATACAGGTAAGGGTTAATATATTTTTATTCCTTACCTGTTTACCCGTCACCTGCTTTACTTATGTTCTCATATGGTATGGGTAAGGGTTATCATCTATCCGTCACCTATTTACCGACTATATATGATGGTAGGCTAATTCGTATTATCTAAGATAATTTATCTTATATCATTGTTAATGTCTTCAAACACATTATTTTAATATGATATACGTTTATCTACTTAAACATGCTTAAATTCGGTGTTACTATTTTCTATATATTATTTGAATTTAATTAGATAAATGTTTGTATACTTAAATATTTTATTTTTTTCTTAAATATAAATCTACCCAATTACTTGTTTACTTTACCCGTTCTATATCCTACTATGGGTAATGGGGTGGATAAGGGTAGAAACTTAGATAATACAGGTCTATATCTGCCTCGTTACCTGTTAGAATTTACAAGGCAAGGGTATGACTTTACTTGTCCCATAGTCACCCTATTTTACAGACCTACCTAGTAGTCAAATCATAACATCGATATCTCTTTTGAGTTTTGGAGTACCCTACAAAGACACACTTGAAAGAATGAAGAGATAGTTGTCAAAATCAGGAGACAACATAAAACAAACACATTTAAAGACTCTGGGGGATACGTGAAAAAAAGGAAGATCAGGGCATAGTCTTCAAAAGGATGTATCATCTTGAATGGCAGTTGAGGGCATTCTATTGATGAGATAGGAGGCAATCATGATTACATCAATTCAGAGGTATTTAGGAACATTCATTTGTTGCATGAGAGTACGTGCGATATAAAGGATATGTCTGTATTTTCTTTTAGCAACTCCATTTTATTGTGAGGTGTATGGGTAAGATGGTTGATGTAATATTTTCAAGGAAGCACAAAAGTTGTCAATATAATTTTAAACAAATTCCATAGCATTATCTGAAAAAAACATATAAGTAGAAAATTGGGTTTTGAATTTAGCAAATAGTTTTTTAACAATGGTAGGCACATGAGCTTTCTCTTTAAGTAAGTATACCCAGGAGACTAGAAAATCATCTGTAAATACAAAGTAGTACCTATGATCCGACACAATGATACAAACTCCAAATATCAAAGTGGATTAACTTAAAAGGACCATAACTCACAGAATGCAATCGACTAGGATAAGTAGCACGGTGATGTTTACGTAATTGACAAGATGTACACTCAAAAGGTTCCACAGACATCTAAGGTAAGACTTACTGAAGCTTCTGAATAAAAGGATGACCAAGACAAAAGTGTCATAAGAAAGATGACTTTGGAGTATAAGTGGATGAGTCAAGTCTTTCAGGAACATTCTCGCAAACAAGAAGGTATAGGTCCTCATATTCATGACCCAAATCAATATCTTTCATGTCTGCAGATGTTGGATGGTACAGTAATATAGGAAAAAAGTCAAAGCAACTTGAGGATTTTGTGATTTTGCTACTAGAAAGCAAGTTAACAGGAAAATTAAGCACATAAAGAACATTAGTAAGATTCAAAGAAGCAAAGGTTTGAATAACTTAGTTTTGAAAAACAGAATAAAGACTACTATCTGCTATAGACATGAAAGGAGTTGAGAATGCACTACATAAGGAAGCAAAAAGTACTTGAATCTAATACTCAAGAATTGTGAGTGAAGTGTGACCTGTTTGAAGTTATAAGAAATGACTACATTCATCTTGAGTAACTATATTAGATATGCATGTAGTCCTTGAGGAGTCTTCTATCGTAATCACAACTTTTTAAGTTCATTTAAGTTTACCAAACTTCTCCCATTAGTATGCCTATAGTGATCACACTTGCGATTCCAACATCCACCATCACGTGTTCCCTCTGAGGTGTGTCCTTTATCATGTTCACGACTACGTCCATGACCGTAATTAACCATGGTTGACTAATTCGTCACGAAAGTAGGAGTCCTTATGGAGACGTAGAGAACATGAAAGAATGCAGAGGACAGTGATGGAATAGTGTTAGCACCAAGTATTTATCCATGAATCTGGGATGCGATCTTGGGTCGGAGAGTAAAGAGAAATTTTGCAATTGCTAATTCTTTTTGATACTCCCTCAATGTTTGTGTATCAAGAAGAATAGGTTGATAAATATTCAACACATCAATAAGAGCACGTAAAGAGATATATAGGTTTTGGATTGAGTGGTCTCTTTGTTGAAGAGTGAAGAACTGTCCATAAATCTCAAAAACATGAGAGACGTTTTTCTCATGTCCATACACCTTTTTTAATGTATCCCAGATTTTTTTTTGACATACTGAGAAACATAACAACAACAGTAATATTCTCCTTCATACTGTTAATAAGTTAATTTATAGCAAATCAATCATCATAACTTAAATCCTTTGTAGACGGTGGATCCTGAGTAATATGCTTTATCTTTCAATGAACATCAAAGAACACAATGAAGGACTTGGATTAGAGAAGATAATTCTTCGCATTAAGTTCCATGATGGTGCCACTCAAATTCTGAAGCCCTACATCCTGTGATGTAGTCAAAGGCTTGTCATAGGAGGATGATGCCATGGCCCATAACAGAGGAGGTAGTAGACAGACATACATAAACAGTAGTAGCAGATAGTTCGATAGGTAGTAGTTGACCTCTCACGGCATAGGTGATTTGTCTATACCATTGGGAGGAGGAAGAGACCTTGGTGGTGTCTAAATCCCTCAGAAGTAGCAATCATGGACTTCTGACGACTGTTATAGTATTTTTGGCAACTTCTGGCAACTGCTACAGTGTTTTCAGTTTCGACGACTGCTATAATGCTTCTTGTTCAGATGATTGCTACAATGTTTTTGATGGCAGTAGGGTTGTGGTGGCTAGTGGTTAGAGTTTCTAACCTATACTCATGATACCATGTTAGGGAGAAAGAGAATCATATTACTTAATATCAAAAAGAATACAATCTCTTATATATTGGAAAACACATACTGGACCTATAAGTAACCTCATAAACAGATCTAAGTATCCATCTATTCTATCAGTCCTCTACCAATTCTACGAATACTTTACACTCTTTGAACATCTCTGACAAAGCAACTTTTACTCTTATTCAGCAACTGTCCTGAATAATCTTGATATCTCTTCCCAAAAGCCATCTATTTCCTTAATGACTCCTCACCTCCATAGGTAAACATCGCAGTGTCATCAGCAAACAACAACCTATTAATAATTGGACATCCCCCCTTCACAGCATATGGAACATTTACCCCCCTCTCCACCATGATTTGTAATCCTCTGCTCAAAACCTCCTCAGCCAATATAAACAATGCAGGTGACAAATGGATCTCCATGACGCAAACCCCTTCCTGATTTAAACACATCAGACACTGTGCCATTAATACTCATGGTAAACCAACAATTCTCAATGCAACATTTCACCAAATCAATTCCAGTATTACACATGTCAAACCTCTGTAAAACTTTTGGAATAAACTGCCAATTTAATCTGTCATATGCTTTAGGCATGTCAAACTTAAAAACCACAATACCCCACACACCTCTCCCTTCCAATCTAAGAACTAATTCTTGAGTCAAAGCAATATTCTCTGTTTCACTTCTTCCTGAAACAAACGCACCCTGGCAGGTACTAATCAACTTAGGCAGACTTCCATTCAGTCTTTGAGTAAGCAACTTGCTGAAAATCTTGAAACTAAAATTGCATAAACCAATTGGCCTACAATCAGCAAAAGATCTTGCGTCATTCTTTTTTGCAGTTAACACCAACTGAGTCATTGTGTAAGCCCTTGGAATTTCTTTTTCCACAAAAAAAAACACTTCACAACCTTACAAACATTTTCTTTAATAACCTCCACAAATTTTGTAAAATTCCCCACCAAAACGATCTGGACCAGGGGCACTATCAGCATCCATACTTTTAACAGTCTCCCATATCTCCCCATTGGAAGGCTCTTCAATAAAACCATTATTTTCACCATCATCAACTAGTCTCGGTGTACAACCCAAAATATCATCATCCTTGCATACTTCCTCGTAACCAAGAGCATTACTAAGTACTGTTTTTCTGCCTTGAGTATCTCCTGCATTCCCTCCAACTTCCTTCCATCATCATTCTCCAAAGAACAGATCCCACCTTTTTTATTCCTTTCTGCAGTCACAACATGATAAAATTGGGTATTGCTATCCCCATCAAGAACCCATTCCAAGTGTGCCTTTTGTTTTAAAAAGATATCATACATTTCCTCTGTTTTACTCAATGATTCTTTAGCAGCCAAGAATCTATTTTCCACATCTTCCTTATACCCAAACTGCAACATTTGATCCCAAACACCACAAAGCACAAAGAAGAAGAGGTTAGGGAAGCACCTTGATTTTTTATCATTCATAAATAGAATACACTCGGGATACTTTACAAGCACTTGCACACGCTCTCTAGTGTCACTTACACTTGATCATTAGGATCAGAGATAGATGTTCGTACAATAAACTATGCACACACTTATATACATGAGTGTACTAGGCATCTTACCAATGCACTACAATCAAGAGCACGCCTTTGATTCTTGGGCATTAACCTCAGCTTGTTCAATGTCCACACCTTAACTTCAAGCCTTGACGCACCAAGTGTAATGCCTGAGCTTTCAAGTGTTGCTGACCGTAATGTCCAGGCACTTAAGTGCTCATGGCTTGTAATGTCTACACATGCTTAAGTGCTGTAGCCCATTACGCCTGTGTGCTTAAGTGCGGTGGTGTGTAATGCCTACATGCTTAAGTGTAGTGCTTGTAACGCCCACGTGCTTAAGTGCACCTCATTGTTATGCCTGCACATGTTGACTGTAATGCTTCCATCCCATAACGTCGATTCACGTGTCTTGACCTCAGTCCACACATTTTGCCCTTAACGCACCCATGCCTTTATGCCCCATGGTTAAGTCCCTATATGGGTTGCACCTAGTCATCCGTTTGACTCACAACTATTTCACATTATACACAATTGTCTTGCGTTACATGCTCCTTGTGTTGTGGCTTTGTGCACTCCGACGCACTTACTTTCTGACTTGATTGTGTGCCATGTGCGATCAATCTAGTCACCGTCTATGGGCTTCATGAGCATGCATACCATGCCTTAGTGTCATGTTCACTTGTGTGCCACCTCCGTGCTTAACCTCGAGTGACTATGCTCGAGGTGAGCGGTGCAACACCTAGCATCTTGGATATTCTGCTCTATATTCACAAAAACTTGCACATTCTACTGTCTCAATTAGGGATGCAAACGAATCAAATGCGGTATGGATATGTTATCATATCCATATTGGTTTTTGAAATATGGATATGGATATGGATATCATTTGGATATGAAAAATAGATGTTACCATATCTGTATTGGTTTTTGAAGTACGAATACGGATATCATTTGGATATAAAAAATGCATATCTTTATCTTTAAAAAGCAGAGACAGTATGGATATTTGACGGACGAATATGGATAAAAAATGAATATAGTAGAATATAAAAAAAAAATTGTCTAAAGTTTCAAATATATGTTAGTGAACATACTTTACATAATTAATCATATGAAAATTAGAAAATTATGACTATTGTCGTTAAAAAAAATAAAATATTAAAATCAAATCAAAGAATGTATCTATGTAATACGGATATAATACGAATAACAGATGTGGAATGGATATTATAGAAGTTTTGAAAAATGATATTTGTATTTGTATCTGCTTGACATGGATACGGATAATCCATATCTTCTAAAAAACAGATATGAATATGGTTACGGAATGGATATCTCATATCCGTTTGCACGCCTGGACTCTTAGTACCTTCCTAAGCCTTTTTAACTTTACAAACAGCACCATTTTATCACAACTGATTGGCATATTCCAGCTTTCCTTTACCAGTCACCAAATTCTTACGCAATAATCACATAATCTGAAATCTGAAACATTTTGGACCTTCCACCCCCATATCCTTCTGCTTTATAATCAATGGTAAATGATTTGAACACAAATGCTGCAAATGAACAATTTCATTAGTACCATATTTCAGAATCCATTCAGCTTTCACAAAACATATGTCTAACCTACAATAAATTCTCTCACATACTTTCCTTCCATTACACCATGTCATACTGCCCCAAAAATCAACCTCCACTAGAGTCCCTTCCTCAATTGCTTCTCTAAATTCCCTCATAGCAAATACCCTAGGAGCCATCCCACCTATCTTCCCATCAGCCTTCATAACAACATTGAAATCACCCCCTACTAACCATGGATTCTGCAAACTTTGTGACATATTAACAATGTCCTTCCGTAGAACACTGAACAGCATACACCACTGAACAGACTTTAACACCGCTACCATCATTAACTTCCACAGTAGAACACTGCTGTGAATCCAATAAATGCTGAAGTATCAAATCCTTTCACAATACAAGAATTTTCCCTTCTGAACTTTCATTAAGATGAAAATCATCAAACTTCAGCTGAGATACAATATCCTGTATCATTTCCTTGTTTACTTTAGGCACTAAGAACCCAACCATTTTGATATTAAACTTTTGACAAATTTTACTTCAATTGTTTTATAGAGGCTTATTCCTAATACCCCAAACATTCCATATTAACATACCATTCATTGAGAAACAATAGCATTTTCCCCAATCCTGGGGCTACCTTTCATCTTCTTAGGAATACCTCTCCTTCTTTTAACAGGCCCCTCAGAAACGAATAAATCCTCTCTAATAAATTCACTAACCCCCTTTAATCTTTTGCCAGCCATAGACTTCATAAACTCTTTAACCTTCCTGACAGAATTCACAAATTCAGCATGTTTCTGACTTATCTTCCAGTTTCCTGTTATCAGATTCAGGTAGATAAGCAGCAACATCAATCACACTTTCTACAGCACCCATATCCTCCATATACCCTGTTCCACTTCCTTCTAAAACTGAACCAGAGTCAATAAACGGCTCTTTGCTGCAGTATTCCCCCTTTCCCCAGGTTGCTATCTTCCTCCAACACCAATTCCTCATTATTCTCTTCATTCAACAATTTCATGAATCTATTCTGATCATCAATATCACTCCTCTTTCCTCCTAACTTCCTTTTGTTTTTCCCACTACCATTGCTGGCAATAATCCCTTCTTTTACTCCACTACCATCAATAACAAACTCCTCATTTCCTCCTTCAACCACCATTACCTCATTTTCATCACTGGGCATCTTACCCTTATCAGGAATATTCACCTCCTGAATATCTCCTGATACAGATTCTTTACTCATCTTTTCTATAATCCTGTTATTTGAAGTCACATTCCCCATCTTCTCAACCACCGTCACATTATCAATCTTTGGGGCCCAAACTTTCCTCCCCTTTCTCCAATCACCATTTTGAATTTGCCCCTTCATATCCACACCTTTACCTTTGCAATTTTCATTCCAATGTCCTAACATTCCACAACACTAACAATACATTGGATTAGCAGCATGCACAATTTTCTGCCAGATCCCACCACTGCCCATGCCAATCCATATCCTTTGAGGATTTTTTTTTTTCAAAATGTGCCTCTCAACACAAGCTTTTGCACATGGATGATTACTATTCAAAGATGCACCAATTTCCACTTAAATCACATTCCCTAGATTCAATGCAATACTCTTCAAGTATGTCTCATGATGAAAATTAACATCCAACCCAGGAAAATCGACCCACAATGGCACAATTGATGATTCTCTTCCATGATGAAACCCAGGAAACCATTTAGAGAATTGAAACAGAAAACCTTTGACATTCATAGTACCTTTCATCTTTATTTTCACAAAATCTTCTTCATCATCCTAACGAAAAAACTAATGCCCATCATCCCAGTCAAAAACTGCAAAATCCTGTATCAATCCACATTTCTCCTTAATTATAGTTTCAATTAAGGACAAGGGCATCGACCTGTATTGCAGCTTCCCACAATCGCCCACTTCAGTGGAGAGCTCGAGTTCTTTATTTCTTGATCAGAAAAGAATACCGCAGGCTCTCCCCAACCAGTACAGGCCCTGTTCTTCAATGATATCACCACATCCTTCATCACTGTGGATCGAGAGACCACATTTGCATATGAGGCACCACCCATCCTAGCCCCATTTCCACCATTAACAACAGCTCCAGCCATTTCACCATGAACACCACGTTGAGCACAAAAACACCACCAAATTGACTCACCTCTGTTCCAATTTCGATTAACAACACCACGCCGAGCACAAAGAACACCTTACAAACCTTCAAATCTACCAAAAAAATTGAAGATTCGGCTCCCAGATTTGAACGCCATGAACAAGGGAAATTGCCAGACCTCCATTCTCTCTCCTCTCCAATATATCCCATAGGTGTTAGACTACTTGATCAGCATAATTTCAATCTATGTTCAAAACACTAATGTTAACTATTGTCGTGGTCCAATGGATTCAATTTTTCCATAGTAAAAACTTGTTTCCATAACTACTGTTAGAGGTATACTACTATGTCATCGAATCCTTCTTACAAATCTTGGATAATTGACAACCATCATGTGTTGATGTGTAATAGTGGTTACAATTACAATCGAAACAAAATCTGTACATAGTCATTATCACAGCAATCATTGATGACCTCCTCCCCACTCTCTGTGTTTTCTGTAATGTGTTTGAAGATATAAGGGAGAACTCAAGGGCATTATTACACTAAAATGAGAGGACTCAAGATATCACATTTGGTATTTTAGATTTCTCCTAAGAGGAGCCACCAGGTCTAGTCTGTTCTCACAGAGGATCCACTGGGTCTCAGGTTGGGTTTTTTAACATCATTAAACTGGGTATGGATCAAATTCAAGTATGCGCAAGCAATAGGTAGTAGAGTATTGCAGTATGGAACATCAAAATTGAGATAAGGAGTTTCTTGAAAAGAAATAAAGAATATACAAGACCAATGAGTGTAGAAATTATTAAATATAATTCATTTTTGTTGCATTTTTTGTGATGCTTTAACAAACGTGTTTTCAATATTATATTAGATTCAAGGTATGTCATACATTGTATTGTGCATCAATATATAAGAATATACTTCTTTAAGTTTTACTTTAATTGTGTTGTGTGGCTGTCGTTGTATCATCTATAGTCTTATTTATAAGTATGTTGGCAGCATTCCTTTTGTTGATTTAAGACCTTATAATCATTACATCTGCTTGAGGATACTTGTATTTACTTTATAAAATATTATTTTGGCGCCTTTGCGTTGGTCATTTTAGTCCCTTAGAACCTTTGCTTTGGGTCTAGATGACAATTCTATTTCAAGTATCAAGTTCTTGCTTGCATACAAGTTGTGTAGCTTTAGTTGATATTTTATCATTTGTCGCCTATTATTTTAAAAGAATTAAAGTAATTGCTCTGAAGGCCTTAAACTATTCTCTTGAGTGATTTTTTTTACATTATCTTAGATTCCATTTGGAAATGCATTTTGAATTTTAGTTTTTGCTAAAAAGCATTCGTCCAGAAAAAGTAGTTCCAGACGGATTTTTCATCTAGAATTTTTTTCAAAAGCTGTAGTCAGTTTTTCTGTATTTTGAACTGAAAAACTGCTGACAGAAAAACTGTAAGATATAACTTTTGACAAAAAATTACTTTTAAATAAAAATAGTATTTCCGAAAGTAGTTCCAAATGGAACTTTAGTTTTAACTCTTCCGTGGCACTGCACCTTTTTTTTAGCATAAATCACTGTACCATCTCTTAAGTTGTTTAATTAGCAGTTTTTTTTTTGTTGTTTTGTCACACTCAAATGATCCTTAGATTTCTATTTCCCATGTTCTCCTGCAATTGCCTGCAGTTATGTCATAGCATTTTCTGATCATCAATGTTATGATTACTAAAAAGGTTATCAAGCACGGACTGTATGACTGATGACGTACACAAATTGTCATAATGTCCAATGAAATTATTGTCACAGAGTCACACAGTGATATATTGCAGTTCTTGTCTGTATGCTCTATTTGCTGCTGTGCATATTCATTCCAACGTCCTTGTATTGAAGTATACAAACATAACCTATGTATTTGTTGTGGAAAATTCAGGCTGCTTCCAGAACAGAGGAGGGTATGACACTGTTTTTCGTTTGCTGCAATCCAAGCTGCGGCCACAAATGGAGGGATTGATGCTGAAGTTTGGCATTTAGAATAATATCTGATGCCTAGCCATGGTTCGAGCTTTTTGTATAGGCTTTTGGATGTCTCTCCTTTGTGGCACAATACCGAAAAAGCATGAATGACTGGCAGTGACAAGAAACATGCACCGCGTTAAATTTTAAGCTTTTCAGTTTTCATCATGCAGCGCATGCTTCGTCTGTAGTTTTAGTAGTTTGTTAAAATTAATGAATTCGGTGGAGGTTAATTCCCAACTGAATTCCACTAAAACGCTTACACAGAAAACGTATCACTTGTAGTATCAGCAGTTTATCAATTTTGCCATTTGTATGGCTGAAGATGGTTCACAATATACGGCCGTTATATTTGCTTTCTTTCTACTTGTGGATGCTGAATGTACACAACGATGCTAATAGGCTATGAAGCCTTTGCAGGATAAAACTGTCGTTTATATTCTTTCTGTTATGAAGTCAAATGCAAAGAATCACTTGAAAGGAAAATAATGCCATGTTTGGCTCGTCAATAAGAGAGGATAATATCCTGATCGCAGCCTTGACGTAGAATTCATAGAATCAAGTTCGCAATAGCATGTTAAAGTTCTGTTAAAACTTCAAGTTGCCCAGATTTTATTATTATTGATGACCGTGAAAATCCCTTCTTCTGCTAAAATTGACAATTAAAACGTGGTAGAGAGGTAAACTTCGGAGTGAGTCGAGTAATAAATTAGAGTGTACATAATATATCACTTGGTAAAGAAGATGTAGATTATCCGATCCTTAGATTGAAGGGAATTTAAATCTTTTCTTCCCACGTTTAACTATTGAACCATGGGCATATTATTCTATACTAGGATTGAAGGGAATCTAAACTTATCTTTCCACTTCCAACTAATAAACCCTGTCCATATGGGTTTGATGCTTACTGAAGCTGTCAAATTCATGCCAAACCGCTATGGACTCTTTCAGAACCATCAATCTGGTGTCCGACCACACCATTGGAGTTCGAGCTGCCGTACAAGTTCACGGTTTCAAATGATCAGAGCAATGCCGTGTGAACAACAAATGCAGTTCGCACACACTACAATTCCCTTGTTACCAAACACCCGACTACAATCCATGCAAATAGATTACAATCAATATTACATTAGATTAAATATATTCTCAATTTTATCAAAAAATATATACGTTGCATTATACGGAATTCAATTACATTGCATCGAGACACATCTGAATTGAAGTCGAAAGTCCGAACCAGCTTTTGACATGCAACGTGTTTGTACGATACGTGTAAGATTAAATCATGCTCAAAATATTCAATACGTTCGCTTGTCATTATTGCTTAGCGCCAATTTTGAAATTCAGTTTGATGTAGACTCTATTGTTGAGTTCCACGCAAGACAGCTCAGCCATAAGAAGAATTGTCTATAATCCAAGTAGCAAACGCTACATAATTAAAAATTCGAGAAATCAAACTGATTAGAAACTGAACTGAAGTTAGAAGCCAACTTTTGGAAAAAAGCTGGCGTATAGAAACTTTTTTGTTTCCATTTTGGGAAGGGAAATAGATTCCCACCACAGTCCAGGGTTGGAATCCTAACCAAACGCATCCTTACAAAAGATCAAGACCATGAGCTGCAGGAAATTGTGAGTAATCTAATTGGTTACAAAGCAATTTGTAAAAAATTGTCGAGCACTTCTAGTTTTTCATGTTTTACATATATGTCAACACCACCTTGTATACGAGTATGAAATATCACGACCTGCCATCGAAGACTGCAATGAAAAGAATACACGAAGGATGTGGCACATCACAACTCAAAAATTTGGTAACCTTATTACCAGGATCGAGTCGTACAGTTCATGCAAATGTGTTATCATGACAACCATACAGCTCAAGCAAAGGTGCAGACGGGAAAGGGTCCACCGTAAGATCATCATACATTTACCACCTCTATCTATCTCAGCTACCTCTTCTAAGTACAGAGAGAAAACCACTCGAAGATTTCTCTTTACGTCGGTCATCATGCTCACAACCAACCTGTAGATACATACGTGTTAGAAACAGATCCAAGCAAAAAAAGGCAGATTTAATAAGCGAGAAAGAGATGAGAAAATCATTTCAGAAAATGTAGAAGATTTAAGACTGTTTAATGCTAAAATCTTGTAGGATAATGATAAATGGGCCCCCACAAATGTGTTTTAATACCTGGGTTTGTTTTTCGAGGCAGTATTTTTAGAGTATGCCATACCAGAGCTCATTTAATAAACAAGCATACTCACGAACATATTATACCTCTTTGGCAATATTCTTCAGTATCTCAAGGATTTCAGAGAAATCTGGTCTTAGAGTCGGATCTTGTTGCCAGCATCGCTGTAGCAAGTCTGAAAGCCTAGGATGAGTATTCTTTGGAATGGTGGGTCTCAGGCTCTGACAAACAAGAAAATGTCAATCTTTTAGATTGGGATTTCGAATGCTCATACAGGACCATAGAACATATACTTGTCCAGAGGAAAAAAATCCTAATAGAAGCAAAGTATTAACTGAAAAAATCTCTCTTTCAACATGAGGAAAATAAGAAGGTAAGATATGTATAGTTTTGGGTTCAAATTTCACTTGATTTGAAAGCATCATCAGTAATCTTCAGGAGAACAGCTCAAATTACTCAAGCAACTTTGAAAACCTCAATAATCTCCATACTGTGCTGACTGCCGATAGAAAACATCGAATTAAACATTTACAATGTCCAACCATTTTCTGGGTAAACATCCAGATATCTTAGTACTGTGGTAAATAAAAATTTTGAACCAAAAGAAACAGCCTCAAAGACGTCTATTTTTTGTGTCTCCCTTTTCCATAAACCGCCTTACACACAAGAGGTATTCTTTTGATAAAAAGATTTTTAAAGAGAGTCGATCCTGAGATTAATAAACAGAGAAATATTATGAAGAAAGAATTGCAAGGACTGTGTCTGAGCTTTATTTACCTTTTGGACAACACCTACAGCTGCCTGTAATGGTGTCAAGTACTCATGGGGAACCTGAAGAACAAATAGTGGAATAAAAACGAGACCCATCTTGAGAATGTGTACCAACAGCTCAGTAGCAAAGATGAAAACGTCCATTAAATACAATAAAGGTTAATTGACCAAGCAAAGCACATCTTAATAATAATAATAATTACCTTTCCTGTTAGGAGCTCCCACAACACAACTGCAAAGCTAAAAACATCAGCCTTGTGATCATAAGGTTTGTGTTCAATGACCTTCAGTTAGGAAAAAAAATCAGAAAAAGAAAGAAGATTCTGGAACAACTACATAGCATATAATTGAAAATCAAAACTTGTGAAAAAAGGCTAACATGGCAATTTATCAAAATATGTTGCAATTGCTTGCTTAGTGCAGATGTTGCTGAAACATGTCTATATCATACATACGTGTAATAAAAAGCATAAACAATCTGATATGGTCTTGGCGCTTCAGATTGGGCCCAATCCAAAGAACTGGCACACTCCAATGAGATCGGCCGACTCGAGACTAGGGTTATTCTAACTTGACCAGGTCCAGCCCCCCACTACTTGTTGGTTTAATGTTGTACAACCCATACCAAACAGAATGCGTCACACAAGACGAGAAAAGGCTATGGGAGCCCATCGAGCATTGAACCATCCTGATGAAACAAACTCCTTGGGAGACCATATACATGTCAACATAAAATGCCCTTGACGACATCACTGCAACAATCATGCCTATAAATAACATAGTATCCACAAGCCAAGAGAAGCAAACACCCTCATTACTAGAGTTTACCACCCAAAAACTTGATTTTTGGTCTCTGTTAAAATGGAAGGAGAACATGTATTATTCAATTATAACAAAGGACTACAATCTTCTATATATAGAAGAACACGTATTTAACCTATAAGAAACCTAATAAATGGACAACACAATAATCTATATAAGGATCCATCTCTCCCACAAACTTGAGCATCTAACATGCATAACATGATACATAATGATTCTCTGTGTTATTAACAAAGAAGTATATAATTTAAAAGGAATGAAAGTGGTAATAATAGTAGTAACAAGCAAACATAAAACAACCATAGCCAATTACATTGGCTATAAGACATATAGGAAGACAATAACTATAGCTAATCACATTGATTATAAGGCAAGTAAGAAGACAACAACCATAACTAATCACGTTGGCTATAAGGCAAATAAGAAATAGCAATAGTTAATCACATTGACCAAAAGGCAATAACACAAATTGGAAAGTGTTTCCTTTTTTTTTTTTGAAAACTTCAAGATTTTTAGTAAAATTTGCACTTTCAAAAGACTATTGAATTGAAATGTAAATAATCAAATAAATCCTTGACTTCATTCTCCTCTTTACTTCTTCTAATTCCTCTCCTCCTTTCCCTCTTCCTCTCTTCCCCTCAGCCCTCTTTTAGTCTTCTCCAATCGATAGTGATACAGTGAAGGCTGAGAGGACGCGAAAGGCTGGCATGAAAGAAGCCCACAAGAGAAGGTAGGTCTAGAGAATGAATGGTGGCGATGTAGCTCCCAAAATTGAAGCCTCTCTCTCTCCTTTTTTTTTTGTTAGATGGCTGACGACTGAAGAGGAGTCCTGAATAGAGCTTACTGGCAACAGAGGAAATAGGCTGGCACGGATACCAAAGGCCCAAACCCTAGCAATGGCATTCATTGCCGATCTCCAGTGCGACGACGCATGCATGATCTACAAGGCCAAGCTATCGAAGTTTGAGTCCCTTGTCTACAACCTCCCTCCACCTCAGCCCTCACCGTATTGCTATTCATCGGAGAAAACCAGAAGAAGGCTAAAGGGATGCGATAGGCAATGGCGATGAGGCTCACAGACAGGGGAGGCGATTCAATGGCATGAGAACAACCCACAAGAGAAGGCTAGTGTAGAGAACGAATGGCGGTGATGTAACTCCCTTTGCTGATCTCCATTCCCATGTCCTAGAAGCCTCTCTCTCTCTCTTCCTTTTTTTTGTTAGATGGTCGATGACTGAAGAGGAGTCCTGAATAGAGCTTGCTAGCAGTGGAGGAAACAGATTGGCACGAAGGCCAAAGGCCCAAACCTTAGCAATGGTACCTACTGTCGATCTCCCAAGCGACAACAACGACACATGCTGATCTACAAGGCCAAGTTGTCCGAGTCCAAGTCCTTTGTTTACGACCTTTGTGCCACGTCATGGCACATCATGTGCCTCTCCGCGCCCCTAGAGACCATGGCCTCCATCGCCATTCGAGAGTGTCCTAACTGCTATGGCCTTAGTGTTGCTGCCAAGAATGTGGTATCATTTGGGGTTTCGTTGGGGTTGATCATGTCAGTAAGGGTGACTTAGGTTGATGGGTTTCTGATGGAGCAAGTAATGACAAGGAGAAGGCAGGAGCTACTTGGACATGACTTAAGGGTAGATTGACGCTCGAAAGGAGTTTTCAAGGGTCGATGGTAGTTGGAAAGCATGCCACACTAAAGGAATGGTGACAGAGTGATGGCAATGGTGCATAAGTGGCAGATTAGTGGCAGGACAAACTTTTTGTAAGAAAAGGTAGTAGTACGAAATTTCTTTAAGAGAAGATAGTAGCACAAACTTTCTAATGAGTTCGCTGTCATCGACTTGCCTTGACAACTAACGTTTTTTCTTCTTCAAAACCTTTGCTTTTGTTGGAATAGTTCCACATTGAAAAAGTGAAAACTAAGACTTGTGGTTATATATAGATGGACTCCTCCACTTATAGTCAATTAGTTTTGAATTGCATGTCCATATTTCAACTTATTAAACTTAAAAAAGGCCACAAGTGAAGGAGAGTGTTGGAATAATCCCACATTGAAAAAGTGAGAACTGAGACTTGTGGTTATATATCGATGGATTCTTCTATTTATAGTCAATTGGTTTTAAGTTGGATATCCATATTTCAACAATTTTGATACCATGTTAAGATGGATAGAGAATCATATATTAAAAATTATAATAAAGGATAATAATCTCTTATATATAAGATGAGACATACTTAACTTATAAACAACCTAATAAATGGATAACATAAAGATCCAGATAAGGATCGATTTACTCTACATGTCTCAGATGGTATTCCCAACTTAAACATCAGAGAGGACCCAACTGACCTAGTTGGCACCCTCTAACCCATTCTTTGTCCTTGCAAAGCACCCAATTAGATTGATCTAGAGCATTCAAACCATTTTGCCCGTTCACCAAATCAAGTGATAGGATCACATTCTAAGAAAAGATTATTTCTCAAAGGAGTATTAAATATGCTATGAGGTTATATTTAGCTACCTAAATAAGATATCTTTAGAAACCAAAAGACATGACAAGATGAAAGTAAAATTTCAAACTTGAGTAAAAATGTTTAATATCAGCCAACCTTTAAATGAAAGACAGTCACCCATAGCGCCCTATGCCATAACAAGAGACTTGGGTTGTTCATAAGATGCAAATCTACCTCTGTATGTCCATTTCTGAAATATGCCTTTTATTCGAGTAAACCAAGTTCAAGTGAAACTAAATTACAGTGCACCATTGCGAAAACTAAATTATCTTTTGGAACTTTTCCCACTTCAAGTGAAACCCCACACCATCATAGGATTTGAACAGGAGAACCACTACCCTATTGTCTGCCCTATTAGGATTGTCAAGCAGAGATAACCACAAAATTTTAAAAAACCATAACTTCATTTGCCTTCAACCTAGGTCTACAATCATGAAGATTCATGAATATACCAAGTTTCACTTGGAAATATATCATTACAATTACATGTTTTGGAATTTACAAAGACAACTGATTCCATTTTAATTATACCCAACTTGTATGTAAAACATTTCTGTGGATTTTTTGTTTCCCAGATTTTGGCATATGAATATATGATTTCATTGTCCACTACATACTCTAAAAAATTGTCATGTGTCCATACTAATGGGAGTAATGAAATTATGTTTCATGCCTAGCCCCTGTTTCCTCAGTTTCTAAACAGTAATGACATCAAGATAAGAAAATAAAATATTTTATGGCAGACTAACAAACATACCCATTTTTAAAAGTTAGGCACCATTGCCAATCCATATTAAACTATCCTGAGTTGTCAAATCAAATGCCTAGAGGATTACCTCAGGTGCCATCCAGCGATAGGTTCCTGTTTCTGCAGTCATGACCCCTGATGGAGATTTAACCCTTGCGACTCCAAAATCTGCAACCTTGACTACCTGATGAATTGAATAAAAATCATTTGAGGAAGTAATCAATGTTCTGCACATCGTCAATGATTGAACTTCAAATAAGAAGTTAATTAAACGATATAAACAAAAGAAAGTATGGATATGCAGAAATCAACGATAAAGGATTACGTGCCATTTAAAAATTGAAACACCAACACATGTGACCAATTAAAAATGTCAATGGCTTTATTTTCACAATATTCAGTTTGCTTTCTTTTATAAGGAGGTTGGGCGTTGAGACCGTAATAATGATAAAAGAAAAATACTTCCAGCTAACTGAAATGCTACACCATATCTGAATGCAATTTGAATCCAGCTATCTTCTTATCATATATTTTTCAAGTAGGACAACTGTTGTTTCAAATACATTAGATAGTTTCTAAACAATTAGGTAAACATTTCCAGGAAATAAAAAACTCTTCACCTAAAAACAAACACCACATTCTAAAGCCAATAGGTAAGAGGGTACACATGGAAGCTATTAGAGGTGGAAAATAAGATTAGATTACTAACATAAAAGGAGTTTACAAGGATATAAATATATCCATGATATCATAATCCTAGGGTAAATGAGTATCCATATAGTCTAAATCTATTTCTATGACTAATTAACATCACTAATACTCCCTCTCAAGTTAAAACATATATATTAGACAAATTCAACTTGTGACAAAGAGACTTAAAGCGTTTGCGAAAATATCAGCTAGTTGATAAGACCATGGTATATAAAGTGTAGAGATAATTCCTACTATCACTGAATTTTGTACATAGTGACAGTTAACTTAATGTGCTTCGTTCTTTCATAAAACACAAGGTTATTAGCAATAAATATTGTAGCATAATTATCACAATGCATTGACATAGAAGATTGAATTGTGAATTCAACTTCAATTAACAATGAAGAGAGCCAGACCAGCTCATACGCAGTTTGCGTCATAGATTTATACTTTACCTCTACACTACACCTAAAAATCACACTTTGCTTTTCACTTCTCCAAGTCACTATGTTTCCCCCCATATAAGTACAATAACCAGATATAGACTTTTGTTCTTCGTTATCATCTATATAACTAGAATCCAAATAAACTACCACTTATAGATTGTAAAAGAAAAACTAGGGGAAAAAATGAGGTGGACTCAGAAAAGGTAACATCAACTAATACTAAGATACCAATGTATCGTAGGATTGTAGCAACGATATCCTTTTTGAGTCTTAGAATACCCTACAAATACATACTTGACAGAACGAGAAGATAATTATCAAGTTCAGGGGAGAGATTCTAGACAGAACACAATCAAAGACATGAGGAGAAAGATGAAACAAGGTATCACAAAGACACGACCATTGAAAAGGAATATCATTAAACAGAATAAAAGAAGACATCCTAGTAATAAGATAAGACACAGTAAGAACATCAAACCATAAATATTTTAGAATAAATACTTAAAAAAATGAACAAAAATAGATATGCCATTTTAAACAAACTCAAGAACAATAGTAGTATGAAATAACTTTAAAGAAGTAAAAAATTGCGTTTTTATTTCATTAAAAAACATTTTGATTACTTCATATACATGACACTTGTCGTTTAACAAATACACTCAAGATATACGAGAGCAATCATCCACAAAAATGATATAATACCTAAAACCTAACACAGACAAGACATAAATTGAACCCTAAATATTAGAAAGAAGCTCAAAAGGACGCTTACTGACAAAACTGGAAGGATGACGATAAGTAATACGATGATGCTTACCTAACTGACATGACTTATACCTAAAAGATCCAATAGATAATCATGGCAATGCTTGTTAGAGCTTACGATGAAACTAATGACCCAACCAATAATGTCACAATATAGAGGACTCCTGAAAAGAAATGAAAAACACTAGTTCCTTTGGAATTTCGCCACGCCTTAGGTTGTAGAGACCACGACCACACTTATGGCTCAAATTAATCCTTTTTCTAGTCTTCAAGTCTTGAAAAATACAATGATATATGAAAAAGAATATATAACAAAATAAAACTTTGGTAATAACACTAATGGAAAGCAAGTTTACAGAGAAGTCTAGAACATAAAGGACATTATCAAATTATAAGCAAGATGAAGCATAAACAACCCTTTCACCAACAACTTGACAATGTCTACCATTGACAATGGAGACAGAGGAAATATTTAACAAATGTTTAAGGATTGTGAAAAGGTCATGATTACTTGACATGTGAGTGGAGACTCTGAAGTCTATAACCTAATAATGGTCCTTAGAGACTAGGTAAGTATCAATACCTAATGTGGCAACATGAGAAGTAATGGTAGTAGATTGAACAACTTGATATTGGAGAAGCGTCTTATATTCGACTTATGAAACTGAAATAGTGGTAGAAGCATTTGACACTCCCACTACAGTATTTGTAGTCACAATCTAAGCCCACTCTAGCTTACCAAGCTTATCCCAACATCGATCACATGTATGATTAATGCGGCCATAGTAGTCACACTTCTAAGTACCACATCCCTCCTTTGAACTGTGACTTCTCCTTCAACCACGACCCTGACCTTCAGTAGATGTTACCATGGCCGATTGATCTAAAGGACCCAACAATGTGCCAATGCAAAAATGACAGACTTTAAAAATGTCAAACATCGATGAAAATGTCGGTAGGAACGTAGTAAATTTACATTAGTTCATAAAAAAAGTCAAAAAATTTTGAATTTTGAATTGAAACTTTAGGATAAGCTTAAAAAACCTTAGTTCTATGAAATATTCAAAACAATAAAATAAACTTGAAAAAAAACCTTAGATCTATATAATATTATGTTAGATCTAACTAAGATCTAGGTTTATAACTAAGATCTATATGTGAATATAAACAAAAACATGAAATTGCATATAAAAACCTAAGATCTAGCAAATAGAAATACATTGAATACATCAGCAAAAAGAAAAGCAAAAAACTTTGAACTTGGAGATAGTTGGAGAAGAGAAAGGAACTTGCAAGGGCATAAGAGATGGTTGGAGAACCTAGAGAACATCAAGGAGAGGAGGAAAGGAGAAGAGAGGAGACGAGAGAAAAGAAAAGAACTTACAAGGGCACAGGAGATGGCTAGAGATTTTAGAGGAGATGGCTAGTTGAATGGTTGGTTGGGTGTAGGTGGAGTAGCAAGAAGGAAATCAACACACTTTAAACCCATGTCGTGTGTATCGGAGCCTTTGAAAGGCATGTTGGCCAATACACAATGAACTCGGTGTAAAAAATACATCAAGTCCACCGACATTTTCCCTAAAAATTAGTATTCGCAATATACCATAATATATCGTCTTTAATTTAAACCAACTCATGTCGACAACATTTCACTGACACAAGTGAAAATTTGATTCTATGGCCCAAGCAAAAGTAGTTGACAACGATGGAACAGTGTCAACACCAAGGATATGATCACGAATCTGAATCACAACATCCAAATGTAGACTAGAAAGGATCTTTGCCACCGGAAAACCATTATAATACTGTCTGAGAGTGAGCATTGGATTGATGAATATCCAACTCGTCCATAAGAGCACGTGAAGAAGTGTAGCACTCCATAAGAGTCTCGTATCCTTGTTGTAAAGAATAAAAACTCTCATATATCTCAAAAATCTTGGAAAAATTCTTTTCATGAACATATATCTCATTGAGAGTATCCTACATCTTTTTGACAGAGTTAAAAATATGACATTAGAGACGATATTGGATTTCGTAATGTTGGCCAACCACGATGTAAGCTCATAATTTGTAACAAATCAATCATCATATGTAGGATCTTTTTAGGAAGGGGGTCATAGATGGTATGCTTTACTTTGCGATGGACTCCCAAAAACATGGTTAATGCCTTTGCCCATAAGAGATAATTCCGACCATTTAACTTTATTATCATACTACTCAAATGATGAAGCCATGCATCACCGGAGGAGGAAGAGGAAGACATTGTCAACATGTGGAATGGTAGAAAACATGAGCACAAGGTCTAAGTTGTTATGAATCAACACAAAATCACACCAAACACAGTCTAAAGAGTCACGAATAAGGCACACGACAACTCTACAATGACACAACATAGCCTAGTACATTGGCCCTCCCAATGATAAGGCTACACAGTCGTCAGAAGGGACTGACAATTCCATTGGACAGCTTGAAGGGACTACAGCCATCGATCAGCAGGCAAGGAGGAAGGAGGCCACCTGTAGGTCGACAGTGAAAGAAGGGCCAATCAACCAGTGGAACGGCACTGACGGTAGAGTAAGGGCCAACGATGCAACAAAGGTGGGCAACGGCTCATGGAGAAGGGCCTGTAACGTGGGTTGACAGCAACTCGTAGAGAAGGGCTTGTAAGTGTCAAGTGAGTGGGGAAAAAACGAGAAAGTTTTGGGCCTTGATACCATATTAGAAGTGAAAAATAAGATTAGATTACTAATACAAAACGAGTTTACAAGGATATAAATATATCCATGATATCATGACTTTAGGACAAATGGATACCCATTTACCCATATAGTCTAAATCTATTTCTACAGTTAAATAATGTTACTAAGAGGAGCCAAGAGGAGATACTTGAAAACTCAATTGAATACCACATATGGCACATAGTGACCAAAAAGCAACAAGATCATTCAGATGAATCTCCCTTAAAAGCTAACATATGGCACATAGTGACCAAAAAGCAACAAGATCATTCAGATGAATCTCCCTTAAAAGCTAATACATAAGAGGGTCAAAAAGAAAATTAAAATAAATTGTAAAACCTAAAAAGTTTCAGAAAAATACAAAGAAGTGGTAAACCTAATAAGAAAGTGTTGTCTGAGAAGAAGCAACACAATAACATTTTTATAAGTTTGAGTAAAAACTGATGAAATAAATTAAGGAATAATTCCTTATAGAAAAAGACAAAAGAAATAGATCTTTAAGTATATAACAAATTGAAGAGGTAAATTTACCAATAAAAAAATTTAAGAAAATACACCTTATCTATGTCCTTGTTATTTTTTTTTAAAATTTTCCATCAATAAATGAAAAATCTTATCAGACTGAGAAAATAAAGAAAGGATATGAGAACCTATAAGAGTTATGTCTTCATATTTCACAAACTTCTTGTAGCAGGAGTGCCAACAAAGCATACATCAGCTAAACCACAAAACAACAATGTATTAGCATTTCTGGATGATATCTAATAAATCTTACATCATTTTCATCCATTAAAAGATTGGCAGCTTTCAAGTCCCTGTGTATTATATCATTCTGGTGTAGGTAGTTCATTCCCTTAGAAACATCAATTGCTACTCTGAGCATGGCTGGAAGCTTGAAAACTCCTTTATGCTTGTGAAGAAAGTCATAAACACTTCCTCCAGACATAAATTCTGAGAATAACTAACAGAAGTAAATTTATTTAAAGGAATTCAACTTAAGTAAATTAACTACACCATCATAAATAAAGATGGCTTAGTCCATACATAAACGTGTGTACAAGAACAAACCAGATGCTTCATAATGAGATCAACTTACCAGTAACAATGCACAAATTTGGGGGATTAGTACACGCTCCAATGAATTGTACCACGTTCTTGTGTCTAACCTTCCTGCAAAAAAAGAAGTTGCATGTGACTATAATCCACATTAAGAAATTATAATACGCACTTCTCCATTTTTTCAAGCAGAATAAAGTACACTGTTCGTATTTAAGGGATAATACACACTGTTTATGAAAAGGATAATCATCATCTTGAACTTCGCCAAACACAACAATAGTTTCAAAAGTTAAAAAATGTATTGACAGTGACACTAACAGAAGAAAAGACTAGAAAATAAACTAATAAAAGCATAAATTTGTACACAAAATACATTCAGCAATCGTTGATATATATACACTGCATGTGTTTTTTTCCCTTGTCATAATAGGGGGAAAGCTTGATGTACAATACCACAAATTGTATTCTTTTTTGAGTGAGACATTCAGAACTATAAGATTAGCCCTAAATATATCTATGATGTGGGAGTTAATTCATGATGTTTCAATTACTTGAAATATTTAAGTTTGAGACATTGATCAGTTTGCATCTGGAGCTATTTCGTTCATCACTATAAACGCCACTACAAAGGAATTACTTGAACAAGGAATTCAGAAAGAGCAGAAGAAGCCAACAACAACTGTATCCACACAAACTCACAATATTTCCACAGTTTGTTAATAAATTTTGGATGAAGTTATTGGTTCCAATCTAGGAGAAAAACATGGAAAAGATGCTAATCCTTCGTACAAAGATGTTAATACGACAACATATGGCCTAAAAGCCAAGTAAAACTTTCAAAATTCTAACAAGCTAATCTAAGCATTTGAATGATAGCACATGTTACATCCTGATTGAGTAAGATGTTAACAGTTTATGGATTGATGAATGCTAAACAATAATAAGCTGTGACAATGACATAATATTTAACTCACCTCATGATATAGACTTCCTGAGCAAACTCCCTCTGCAAATCTGTAGTCACACGTTCTGGCTTTAGCACTTTAATGGCCACATCCTGACTACAGTAAGTTCCTCTATACCTGAAGTTCAAAAAAACAAAAAATAATCAGTTTCAAGAAGTTCCTCTATACCTGAAGTTCACATATTTTCCTCGTGAGAGAAACTTGCTACTTCATCCAAGAAAAACTTACAGATCTCCATATGACCCAGAGGCTACTTTCTTTTCAAAGTTTAGACGCCCGACATCAATTTCCCATACATCAGCTCCATCTGTTGGTATTTGAACATGAGCACACTGTAACTTATAACTGGTTGATGTTTGCTCAGTGTTGGATGTCAATGCGTGAGGCTTTGGCCATGCTTGCTTCTGTAATGCACTAAAAGTTAACGGCAGATACATGCTTACACTCAAGGCATTTAGTTGTCTAAACACACAAAAACATATTCATTTTATAAATCAAGTATGTTGAATAGAACTACAAAAAGATCCAATTTGATGTTTGACAAAAACCATAGCAGAAAAATATGTAGTATAATGTGTTTGTAATCATGGTAAAAATTGCAGATAAGTTTAATGTTGTTAAGCCAGTTTGAGACCTAAAATTCAAATATACAAATAAACAACACCTTTAAAGTGCACATGCTAATTAAGAGATATAACCTTCAGCACAAAGATACCAGGCCAGGTTATGAATGATATTTTGTTTTCTTTTCGTGAAATATTTAAAGATGCATTCATTAAAAGTATAGTGGATCCATGAATTGTACAAAAGTCGTAAATGTGCAACAACGAAGAAATATCTATATTAATGTGATGTGCTTCTATTTTTATAATTCACTCTTATCATGATGGGTCTTGACACTAATGTTTGTTGTTTAAAGTTTTTCTTGATTGTTGAGACTGATGTTTTGACTCTTATTCATAAATCGCATAAGATTTAACCCTTTGGTGTACTTATCTTGGTTTTGATTCTGCTTCAACACCTTCATTTTTATCAGCATGAGTCCAACACCATTTTTAGTTTCCTATTAGTGAGAAACCGATGCGATGCACAGCAAAAAGGAAAACAAAAACAAAAATTATTAATTTTAAAAAAAATAAAAAAATCTTAATATTGTAGTAATAATTGATTGAACTTAGTGCTCGTTCGGCCTTAGTGTTGAAATGATAAGTGTTGTTTATTACAGATGTCATAGTATGACTTGTCCAGTCGATTGTCTGAGTGTCCTCAAGCTGATCACCCACGACATAATGTTTGTTCAAAGCTGATTCTCTTTTGCTTGGTTTTTAAGTTGATTGTTTGGAAAGATCCAACCTCGAACTGAGACAGGCAATCGATTCTATATCAGGATTCCCTTACTTCTTTAGTTGATCAATAGATCAATTACTAAAGTAGAGCCTGGTAGTCAATCGTCCAGTAGTTGATGCGTGACGATCAAACGATCCAATAGTTCATGCCTTAGCTACTTCTTGTCTATGCTGTGTCCTACAATGTGCAAGTAAAACCATCCTACAAAACAATCGTTGGAAGGCAACGTTCAACCAAACGACTAAATCATTGGAAAACTGGGCTCGATCAAACAATAGGAGTCATCAAAAGCTTATACTCCACCAAACAATAGGATCACTAGAGGTTGGTTCGACTGAACGATAGGGGTCATTAGAATAGGGGTTGTTAAAAGGTTAGATTCCACTGAATGATAGAATTGTTGAGAGACTAAGCTCAACCAAATGATAGGAGTCATGAGGAGGTTAGACTCCACTAAACGACAGAATTGTTAGCAAGCTAGGCTCGACTGAACGATAAGGCTTGGACCAAGAAAAAGGAAAATAAAAATTAATGATTTTAAAAAATAAATTAAAAAAATCTTAATATTATAGTAATAAATGATTAAACTTGGCACTCGTTTGACCTTAACGTTGGAATGATTAACGTTGGCAATTCAAAACAAACCTAATGTAGAGTTAAATAATCAACAAAAATCAAATCATTGGTTAAAAATCAACAATGAAACATAACCAGAGTATAGCGTGCAAGCCAAATGGTGTATGGATTAAAATCAAATCATCACACAAAAGTACAATCATCATACCAAGAAGTGATATGAAATAAAAACTCAAAATATAGATAGACATCAAAGAAAAGACAAATTAAAAATAAGCTCTTTCCAGAACATAAATTTAGGAAAATAGATAATGATGCACAAAAAAACATAAAATCACATATTATAGTATTAACGTAGATAGAAGGAAAAAATGAGATTGTTGATAATCTAAGAAAGAAATTTTAAGCCCAATTAATTCTACCCTCACAGCTTAATATTCCCAAACAAAGATAATGCAGTAAAATTTATTTACCTCAAATTTTTGTATTTCCTTTTGTACTTCTCTCCTTAACTGTTCAGTTTCCTGAAAGAAATCAATAAGAATTTGAGCTTTGGTGTGGTTTCAGCAAAATGTAAACAACAAATTATAACATAAAATAAGTGCACCCTGTTGAATATGAGGAGTTGAAGACTAAAGTTTATAATAAAAAATAAACTCAGTCCCATGGATAGCCACATGCATCGTATAAATCTACAAATATAAAAAGGTATCCACATTTCATTAAGCCCTTAAAGATTGGATCAATGGGAAAAAAAGTTTAAATGCAAATCTCTCTTAGCCCAAAACCAAAAGACCAAATTTCCAATTTTTGGTAATTTACTGAGAGAGATTAAAGGTCATTTCAAAACTTCTGCTGTCACAATGCAGAGTTGATTACCTGATTAACGAAAATAGAGATTGGACTTTTGTGCTTTCACCATATCAGAAGATGTCCAACCTTTGTTTCAAAAGAATTTCAAATATACCTAATTATTAATAAGTCAACATCATCTAAAAACTCCAACATATACAGGTGAAAATTTATCATTGCTAGATACAATCATTCACATGGACCTCGTTATCACCATTCACCAATTAGCATTAGTGTAGCTGTCAACAAGGTATCAGAATTTGGAGAGAACACATTCCTTCCCCCAGCTTGGATCCCCTCTCTTAACACCATTTTATTAACATTTTCTAAGGATTTTATCACTAGCACATGTTCATCCATATGTTTTCAATTTCCAGTTGTGCGTCACCAATGTGGTTTTTGAATACAATTATATCCAGTGGACATCACCATCACCAACTGGTGTTAGTCTAGTGGTTAAGAAGTCTGATAACTATGACTAAAGAATAACTAATAAATCATATGAAATGGCAGATGCGAACCCGTGTAGTGGGTTTAAAGTGTTGTTATATTGAACATTGTTCATTTCTTAGAATGTGATGGTTCAGGCAATATCTCCTTCATAATCAAATTTGAAAATCATACTTGAAATCTATAATGTTTTCGAACAAAAAAACATAAATCCAAAAACTGAAGAATTTCTTTCATTTGTAAAGAAAATTAATCTTCAACCTTTTCTTGAGGTGAAGAAACGACTAAGTGGAAAGCAGAAACATATTCTAGTTCCTTCACTGGTTAAATAAAGATGAGTTATTGAAACAATAAAAGAAACTACAAAAGGCTGCTGAAACAAGTGTTCAAATATTACATTGAAACAAGTCATGCTTTCATAGGTGGTTAATGAGATCAAGATGAAATAAACATAAAAATAAAACTATAATTAAGACCTAAAACTATGAGTGCATTGTTCAATGATATCAAAACAAAGAACTGTAAGCTAAGTAAACATTTAATGCACCAATGGAGATACTGAAATAGTGACACCCTGTTTATTTCCTAATTTGATCGAGTACATATGAAGAAACTACCTCATACGGCCAGCCTTCAACAACAAAAACATCCAATGAGTATCCATCATTTGTAGAAAAAGCATGTGCTTCTTGGATGTTGAGACCAATTTCAGCAAGTAAAGAAGTCAACTGGAAGTAAACATAAATACAGCATTACGAAACAGAGTTAATGTAAAAGAGCTCTACGAAGTTTCATGCAATATTATTATCATTTGAGAAGTATATAATAAATATTGTAACTGGTATCAGTCCACCAATAGCTTTTAGTGATAATGCACATAATATTTGTTATAACAAATAAAGGGGTTTGTTAAAGAATTATAATGAAGAAACTAGAACAGTTTGCATGTGATCTAAGAAAGGAAATTTTTCTTAGGGAATAACTCATATGTAAGCTCAATTGGTGGTTGTTACAGAAATTCATTTCTTCTGATTCCTTAACATAGTTGATACACAAGATTGAGCATTCAAGTGCCTTATTCCACATGTTTGCATACTAAGGCATCTCAACCATCTGTGAAGATGATAAGAAGTTTCATTAGATTGCTCCCCCTCAGGGGCAAAACTTGCATACTATTTCACAGGACGTAGAACCTCCATTTTTTTGTAATTTGTTCCTTTTTCCAATATTACAAAGCAAGACTCCTAAAAATTAATGGTGAATTTTCAACAGGATATATGATAATCCGCAGGCAAGGGGCATATATCTAACAACAATTTCGTTATAACAAGGAACGACTGCTACTGAATCCTTACACAGGTATTACAAGGTATCATTGTCTCACGTTTGCAATGCATGCAAAGAAAACACCTTAAAAAGGAAATACATATGTTAATGCCTTTTAGCCCACCAGTTTACACCTGTAAACCAATAATTGGGGTGCAAACATAATTCCAAAGGATTGCCAAGTAAGTCCTAAAAAATCCATCATGTTCTTAAAAAATTCGGAGACATGGTGCTGTTCGGGAGAAACAGCAAGTCAAACATACAAAATACTCCTTAAGTTGACTTAAATTTTGCAACAGCCATGTCAAGCTAACAATAGCTGACAGTTAGATGTGCATGTAACTTTAGTACAAAGTTATTAACAAACGTAAATAACTCATCTAAACATCTACAATCCATTACAAAATTATGGAAATTAGTCTGAAATTTATATGCTATTAGAATAAGCAACACTGAAAGTTTGAATCATGTAACACAACTAGAATAGCATTTTGAAAGTGGTGCAACATACATCTGCTGATAGTTACCATGTTGGGAATATAAATATTAGTCATTATGAAAGCGTGAGGAACTGTATGCCAGGATATGGTCTGCAACAGTTACCTGACTAAGTAGCTTTGGCCTGTCATCTGCTGAAAATGTAATTTCATGCAGGGGCCTACATTATTGACAGAACAAATATGAATTGAGCATTTAGAGTGTCATTTGGGAGATACAACTAAATAAGTTTTACACCAAAGATTTGCTATATGGTTCACATCCCTCAAAAAGAAACGCAAAGAAACGACATAAACCATCCTATGGAAGGGGAAAAAATGTAAATAAGATACATGCTAACCCCCTCCTTGGCTAACTTGCTTTTTGTTGCTTCTGAGGCTGGCCTTCGATAAAGTAATATTGACAATCTGTTAGTTGAAGTTGCAATTAAAATTGTGCCTTTTATTTTCTTTGTTTGTGTTTCAGAGGCTATTGTGATTTCATGTCAAAGGTAGATCTCTGAACACTTCAACAACACTCTGTATGAAGTTCAAAGGAACGATTAAAGTGTGGCTCAAGGTAGATCATCTTATCCATCACTTCAAAATCTAGAATATTAAATAAGTATTATCTTGTTCGAGATGCCTTGATCGTCAACTAACTATCACCTAAAAAAGAAGTGACCTCATGTTCCAAAAGAGTGATTAGTTTTGCAGCTTCTATCATAAGCGGATGTGGATTTGTAAAAAGAAGTGATGTCATGTTCCAAAAAGGTATTTTTAATATGGAAGTGCAGCATTGTTATCATGTCCACAGTGAGCCTAACTGTTGCTGGTGAAAAAAGAGAGAGATTACTTGAACGTATGATAGAGAGTGCCATAAAACAAACAAACTATCATAAATGTTATTAAAAAGGAGAGCGTTTCCTCTAAAACGAAAAAAAGGTACCAAAAAAATGTAAACCAGCGGCAAGTTAGTGTCATTAACTAAAACCTGAACTCTCATGCACGAGTCAACCATGAATTTAAGTAAAAAATGAAAGTGGGAAACAAAAAAAATAAATAATGGAAAACAAACCAGGTATTTCTGATTTGATAATATATATACTTCACGTGCAAAGTAGTAAGCTTTTAAAAAAATTGGTAGATGAAAAGAGCCAACCGGACATAAAGGCAGCCTTTTCAATGAGTCATTTAGAGCATTTTACAGCAAAAGAAAATCCAACAATGAAGTAAGTACCTGGGGAACAGCTGATTGGCATTTCTAACACTATCCCCATCTTGGACTAGTGATTTGTTGGCTTCTAAAGCAAGTGCTTCAAGATTTGGTGATGAACCAAATGCAGGTGGGGGATGCACACTAGAGAAAACAAGTCAGCTTTCAACGAGATAAAGTAATTCATAGGCATAAAACTAGAAAATAAAACATGTTCATGTATATAGAATGATGTAATAAAAAAAGATTACGAGAACAGAAGTTTCCTCTTCATGTAGATTTTATCATCCTAAAACTAATGAAACACAGCTACAAAAAAAACCCTTAAAATAAGAGATATCTGGTCTTACCTGCGTTTGCTGAAGTAACGTGAAGAGTTTTCTTCCCCTTCTAGACCTACATCTTGTATAGCAGGCAGAACCTGTACAAAGAAGACACCGGTTTGACCAAAGCAGTTCTAAGTGTAAGTCCAGGCCTCTAGCTACAACATATGATATAAAATTGAAGAAACAAAAAACCTCAGTGTTGAATTCTTTGTTTAAGCTTCTGAGTTATCAGAATAAACAATAAAACAAAGAAGTTTTAGGTTCAACGTTGGGTCACATTCTACCTAGCATGAGTGAAAAACTATATCAAAATTTAAAAATAAAATGCATATAATATAATATAATGAAACAAGGTCAAATCAAATTGTTAAACGTAATTTTATAAAAATAAACAAATCTATGGACACACGGTATCCTATTCATGCCAATGTATAGCTGAACTACGTCAAAACGTGTACCAAACAATCAAAAAAGTTTCTAAACATGGTATCCTATTCATGTCTAGGTATAGCTGAACATGGCCATTACTGGTAACTTGCCGTGGACAAACAAAGAGACTGTGAAACATCGAAGATCATTTCGCAATCCTAAGCGTTTTACAACTCCCAGGAACCTGTTGCTAAGACATCAATTATTGACATGTTTGGCGTCACTCACTGTTTGCGTTTAAAACCAGCGTTGAAATAACTTGTGTTACTTAACCACCAAATGAACCACTTTATCCCTACATCGCTACTACTGTAGATCAAACATTACATAGTTACAGCGTAGAAGGGAAGAATGCTTGCCATAAGATAGAACTGACACCATCACAAATCAACAAGTTCAATGGAAACAACAGCTCTAGCAAACAATAATGTAGACCATGCCAAGGCACAAGAGCTATCAACAGTAACATCTGCCTGCCCCCACCGGCAAATGATAAAAAATTCAGTTCCTAGTATCGAAGAGTTTCGTTCCTTTATGTATCGGTTCAGTCTAGGTTGCCGAAGAGTTTCGTTCTTATATGTTACAGTTCTATCTAGGTTGGTTCCAGCCAGTGGTCCCTAGGTTGGACGGACAGCAGCAACAACAATAATAATAATAAAACATGAAGGTAGCAAAAGAACGTATAAAATAATTGCCGGAGTTGAAAAGGCTGCAGCAGGTACGTGACCCCTACCTGGACAACCCGAACATCGAAGGCTGGCCTGTTGGCCGGGTCGACAGCCAGCTCCAGCAGCTTCTTGTGAGTCAAGACATCTTCCGCCCTCTCCACATTCACATCCAGTGCATACCTGCAGACAAACGCGCGAATCTCACATCCAACCGCACGTATTTCCTATACCATACGGCACATATACTCATTCTCTCTCTCTCTCTCTCTCTCTCTCTCCAAACTAAATCCCAACGCCGTCCAAGGCCGAACTACTCAGAATTCTTCCGACCAAACAAAATTCCACTGCTTCTTCCATTGTTTCAAAATAACGGAGTGACATCCAAAAAGGGAATTCGGAAAGTGATCATTTCCTCTTCTACAGCCCTAACCAAGCAGATTCAGAACAGGCAAACACGACACAACGGCAACTAAACACGAAACGACAGTCCCCAGGAATCCACACCTCAGCATTTCATTTCTCGCCAAATACGAGAGAGAGAGAGAGAGAGAGAGAGAGAGAGAGAGAGAGAAATCACCATACTATCACCGAAAAAGAAGAAGAACGAGAAGCGAATGGAACCAAAAGAGGATGAAATTACCTGGCGGGGAGGCGATTGAAATGCGCCCACAGCTCGTCGTCGAATCCGGGGAGCCTTACCGCACCAGAATCCTTGAGCCGGCTGAGCACCTCGTTGTAGACCTCCAGCTTGTGCCTCTGCTGCCTCGGGTGCGTCGGCGAGGAATCCACTGTTCTACTGCTGCAGCTCTCATTGTCATCCATCGCCATCAGTCCCGGTGCCACCACCACAAGATGCGCAGGAGAAAGGATAGACACCAGGCGATGGAGCAGAAGCGAAAAGTGAGAAGTTTGCCGGAGACAAGGAGGTGAAAGGAGAGATCTGCGCGCGTTCACGTGAAGATTTTGCGAGAAAAGCAAGGAGAAACGGAAGCGGCGAAAAGAGAAGAGAGAGAAACAGGAAGCGCTGCGGCAGAGTGGGGGAAGGGGGAGGGGGAGGGGGCGGGGAGAATACGGTGGGGTTTTGTGGGAATTATATAATATTTTTTTGCATGAGAAGAAAATGTTTTTTTTAATTAATTCTAGGAAAGAAAAGAATGTGGGTGGGACCAGTTTCTGATGGCAAAGAAGAGATAGGAAACAAAATAATATTGCTAGAATAAAACCATAGTTCTCAAAGCAGCGGCGAGCGGAGTCGAAGCCGACGGCCCTTGTAAACTTTCATTTCCTCCTCCGTGACGGCCTTTCCTTTTTTGGTATAAAAAACTGCGACAACATTAATTGCCATTGTTGCAATTACACCCCTTCATCTATTTCTTATTAAAAGCGACCCATCCCAACGTTCTGTTGGGGGTGATGTGAAATTAAGGGAGACTTGGGGGACTTATGGAAATAATGATGGGAGTGGTCGGTGTGACGTGGATTGTGCATGGAAACAGCGAGGCAGCCGTATCGGAAATGATCGTGTCGGCGTCATCGTTATCCGATTGCCACGTCTCACTCATCCAGAGTCTAGATATGGTTAAATACGTTCGTACCTACCATAATCTCTGATTAATTCGTAATTAATTAAACTTAATTCCATATCAAGACCAGATCCGTCTGCTGTTCCGCAGGTACACCGTGCCCAGACCATCCTTGGCAGGTCACACTGATTACGACATAATTACAATTAGTTAGCTGAAAATTAGCACGTAAAAGGAACTGATGACATACACGAGTAGCAGATGTTGCTGCTTTGGAATCTTATGTCGTAATGATATCTTCATCCTCCAACTTCCTTTCCTTCTTCATCCGAATCATCTCTATCTCTAGGTTGCTTGGGTTTTGGTTGGGAAATCCACGTGGTCGGTGGAGTCGAATGGAAGTTGAATTTGACAGCCAATGTCATGAGATCCAGCTTCCGTTTCATGGTGTCCCTCACGCCTTTAATCTCGCAAAGCTACGAAGAAATGAAAGCTTTTAAAAAAAGTTTAAGAATCAAAGTTAGAACACGTTTCAAAAGCTATTAGATATAATATATATACATATAAAACAACAAGGCAATTATAAATTTTAACGGCTTCGGTTATCCTGTGGGTCTCTTTTATTAGAAATGAAATGTTGGTTATGACTTATGTAGATTAAGAGCAGCATATTGACCAGAAAGGTTCAAGTCATTTGTGATATATGCAGCGTTGTCGTTGAAGAGTAAACCGCGGATATGCTCCGGAAATATCAAACGTGGCTGATGGTCATGTGCTACTATACGTGGACGGTGCGTTTGAAAGGTAGTTGGAGGCGAGTGCCATAATAATATATTGATGATGTACGTGGTTTTTGGTCTGAGAGAAGAGGAGGCAGTTGACGGGATATATGCCGCATTGCTGTGGAATATGCTATATGCACATGCAATGGAAACTGCACGACATACGATACACTGCTTCGGGTTGAAACTGCCGGCTCTGCCTAGGTGATAGAAACGGGGGACAACATAATCTGGAACGATGTACGAATCGCTGTTCCTTTTTAGGATTCGAGTACGTTCACCCGTGATGAAATTTTCAGGATTCCAGACCTGGGAAAGAAGACTGGGAGATTGTGGACGATGATGAGGACCCTTGAGAATGTACCTTTATCCTTTTTCTTCGTGGAGGGAGGACTTAGAATATTTTTTTTACTTAATAATATCTTTTTTCCATTTACTTCAAATTAAAGTTGGTAATGCATCAGGTTTGGATCTAGGATTTGTGAATTTGAACCTATAAAGGACAAGTTCGTGTCTTTAGAATCTAAAGAAAACTAAGAGGAAAAAAAAAGTAATTTCCCTTTTATCACATTTAAGTGATGTTGGTGCTTTCCTATGGAAAAGGAAATGGTTTCCTTTAGTTTCTAAAGTATAAAAATTAAGAAGATTTTTTTTTCTTGGCCCATAGACTCTAATCTTGAAGGAAACGTTCCTGCTGCTTTGTCCTCCTCCTTCTCCTTTAATTATCTTTGCATCCTTTTTCCTTTTTCTTGGTTTTCTCTTCTTCCTCTGCATCCTTTTTTTCTTTTTTCACGGATTCCAACAGCAAGGCAGTGCGACTTCATCAAGCGATGAGTATTCTCCTTCTTCTTTGTGCTTTCGATCTACAAGGAGATTTTTTTTTCCCGTTTGTATGCTTTTCGTTGATTATGTAGTTTCATTATTTCTATTACTATTGTAAAATTTAAGACATTTATGTTCATTTGGACAAATTAAAATTATTTTCCCTCTGTTTCTATTGACATGCACAAACACACAACTTTTGTTTTTTATTTGTTTCTAATGACATGCACAAACACAAGAAATTTGGTCAAATGGAAAATAAATTCCGTTGGTTTCTGTTTCCTTTGGTTTCCCTTTGACCCTGGTTTTTCATTTCCTTTCATTTTTAAGGCACAAACAGGAAAGCATGAGCTTGGGTCTTGAAACTGAGATCCATGAATCCATTAACTTAGACCTGCTCATTTACAAGTAGGGTCAAGGTCTAAAAATTCCTAGACTCGTGAATGCGATGTATATATAATTTATTATAAGTTAAATATAAGGACTAATGTACACTACACACACACAAAACTCTAACCCTCATAACCTCATTCTCTCTAAAGTCTAAATCTATCGAAATCCTACAGGCAACGCCTCTAGCCTCTCCAAATCTTTGATCTGTGTCCCCTTTCCACTGGCCTCTGCCTCCCCTTCCTCCACCTCCTCCTCCGTTAGCCATTACACCCACTTCCTCCACCTCCCTCCTCCACCTCCCCTCTCCAGGTTCCAGTCCGACTGTCCGAGTGCCTGACAGCATCACAGCCACCTCTTCCTCTTCCAGGCTGACAACATCAGCCACTGTGCCCTCCTCCTCCACCTCCCCCCTTTGATCCTCCTCTCTCCCTCCTCCACTACTCCGCCTCCCCCCTCTAGCGCGACTACTTGAGTGTTTGATCCCTTGACAAATGCCTCTTCCTCTTCTAGGTTGATGACACCGGCCACTGCACCCTCCTCCTCCACCTCCTCCCTCCAGTTTGACCGGTCAAGTGCTTGATGTCCTGACAATCGCCTCATTCTCTTCCAGGCCGACAACAGACAATCGCGTCTCCTTCCTCCTTCCTCTGTAAATTATTACTTTTCTCATATATGTGAAGTCTATTTAAAGTTGAAGAACATGTGTGCTAGTTGTAGATACCTCGATTTTGAAGTCACTTGCCAGCAGACTCCTCTAGATGATACTCGGGTTGCGACTACCAAAATCCTAGCCCACTTAAGCCCACACAAGCCCATTCAAGCCCACACTAGTCCACTCTGACCTAATTAAAATTAAAACCAAACAAAACACATTTAAAACTTAAAATTAATCAAGTAAAAGCCCTAATTCAAGACAAAATCAAATAAAATCCACTTAAAATCCAATTAATCGAACAAGAATCGTAATTCAAGTCAAAATGAAATAAAATCTACTTAAAGTCCATTTAAAATCTAATTAATCAAGTGAAAACCTTAATTCAAGCCAAAATTAAATAAAATCCACTTAAAATCTAATTAATCGAACAAAAACCTAATTCAAATCAAAATGAAATAAAATCCACTTAAAGTCCATTTCAAATCCAAGTAATTAAGTGAAAACCCTAATTAAAGTCAAAATCTTTTAAAACCCCAAATTAATTAAACCAAAAATCTAATTAAAATCAAAAAACCTAATTAAATTCAAAATCTTAATTAAAATCAAAAACCCTAAAATTAAACTAGTTAAAACCCTAAAAAACCCTAAAATAATTAAAAAAGCCTAATTAAAAAAAATCAATTAATTAAACCCTAAATCACAAGATCAAAAATTAAAGTAATATCTCAAAACCTTAATTTTAAAAAAAACTTGAAATCAAAAAACCCTAAAATTAAACTACTTAAAACCCTAAAAAACCTAAAATAATTAAAACCCCAACTTAAAACCAATTAATTAAAAAAAAATCAAAATTAAATTAAAATTACAAAACTTAATTAAGAACCTAAAAGGAAAACCCTAAAATCCATAAAAATCTCAAAATAAAATAAAATAAAATAAAATCTAAAATAATTAAAAACCAAATTTAAAAACCGATTAATTAAGCCCTAAGTCACAAAATCAAAACTTAATTTAAATCACAAAACTCAATTAAAAAAACTTAAAAGCCAAACCCTAAAATCCATTTAAAAACCTTAAAAACAAATCCAAAAAACAAAAAAACCAAAAAACTAAACCCTAGGCCCAATCGCTAGCCCAATAGCCCATTTGATTTCTTAAATCAGAAAACTTAGGAAAACAAAAAAATATTTTCGACGATCTCCTCCAATGACCCCTGCAATCTCCGGCGAGATCTCCGACGGTCAATTCCACAAAATCCGAAGCACATCCTCAGCCTCCCATGATCGCAGGACTTGCCTCCTTCGTCACGCGCTTCATCCAACGACGCTAGCCCTTGGAGGAGGAGGATCGACGGCCCAGCAAGACTCTTTTCCTTTTCTTTCTTTTTTTTTCTTCTCCCACTCACGAGCTCACACACCCGTCTCCTTCCCCATTACCCTCCACCAGCCCGTGCCACCACCACCCAACGGCCCGTGCCTCCGTGTCATCTCCAACACGATGGGCGGCTGGTGGGACGCGGGAGGAGGTAGGGATAAGAAGGGCGGAGGCGAACGGCCGGTGGTGAGCTGTGATGCGAGGAGAAAGGGGGAGAGGAAGAACCGTGCGCGCACAACCGTGGGAGGAGGTGGTGGCTGTCCAGGTGATCCGCCGGCAGGAGAGCCTCGCCGGAGCTTGAGGAGGCTTGCCCGAGTGTGGTAAGGGTCGCTGGTGGCTTGAGGAGGTACGCGACCCCTTCTCCTTCTTCCTTTCTGTTTATGGTTAACAGTTGATTTAAAGGCATGAAAA
>JAMKQA010033999.1:0-45006 GCA_024699735.1 Posidonia australis
CAGAAGCATATATATTGTTTTGAGTGTGGTAACTCTATATTGTAAGTTAACATACCAGAAACCAAATAATCCTAGGTTTATTTGTTAATAAACAAAAAGGATTTCTATTTAGTGATTGGGGTTAGTTGAATGGTCCTGCACCTTACTAAGAGAAAAGAGAAACTAAATTTAAGTATGTACACAGTGGAATTGATTCATGATGATGTATGCCCAAGCAGGTGCAGTCAAATACCAATATAATGTGCTCTATATGGATAATTTCACTGAAATATCTGACTGAGAATGTCAAGTCATGTAAACACAATTTGAGCCACAAACTATTAATTTTTGGTTATTAAATTGAGAATGTGTGCAGAGTAATCTTTACTCATATGTGATCCAATTGCATGAGTGTGGCATACATACACAATTTGATTTTTGTTGTTGCATACTGAATTTTGACAACAGGATCATGGAAACTGATGATTCCAGAATTGTATAAGTAGTTTTGTTAAACGCAATATTGCTATGCATTGTGTTTTTGTGCCTTGTGATAGGACGAGTCATGCAAATACCCTTTTTGGGAATATTATCTGGGTAAGCTGCAATATTTGGGCCCTTTATTGATTGCTGATATTTGCATGTCCTGTTTCTTTGGTTTTATCTTCTTGGTGTCACTGTTTTAATCCATAATATTTTCCTTGATGGAAGTTATGACTGGTTTATCTTTTGCAATATATGTGGATGACACAAGCTATATTTGTTGAGAAGCACAGTGCCACTGCTTTGCCACTAGTGGGTCTATGAAGTATGAACAAAATTTTAGTCATATGAATTTTTATAATATGCTCACTGAAAGTGATATTTTGCCATGTGAATTTTGTTTATCATGCAATTCATTGGGACAATATTGGCGATTTCCTTTTCTGGACTATGCTTGTATTGCTGGACAACACTATCTAATGTCAATTTTTTTTACCTGCATGTGTCATGCTTGCTCTAGGTTTTATGGCATATATGTGAAACTGATAAATAGACCATGCAGGATTATAGCCACTATTTTATTATTAAATAAAAATTACAAGGGCCTTGCTTTATCTAACTGGCTCTTGCCTTACATGTTCAGGTCTCTATCCATTCCATTCTAGTCAACAGTCAGATGACAAGCTCACAGTCAAATGCTACATTAAGGTATGCACACTTCACTCTTGTTCATCTCTAGAAAAGACTAGGAGACGACACATTCAACTATTTCGTATCCATGCTATTCAGAAGTTAAAGCCTCCCTGGTTGATAGTACGTTCACTCTTGCTACATCAGCTTTCTTCATCAATATTCACTCGAAATCATTCATTTTGATAGTTGGTTCACTGCATGAGGTCTATTGAAATGCAAGACATCCACCCTGCAATAATTTTACATTTCATATTACTCTGCAGCTTTCTTACTGATAAAAAGAAAAAAGATGTACATTATTGTGCAGACACTCATTTTTAGAAGGGTGCATCATACTTTTTCAATTTTTTTGTAGTTTGCTTCCATTTGCACTGGTTCCAATTTTATTTCTGCACTTGCTTTGGATATTTTCATTTCTGTTCTTATAAAAATTTCTCATTATCTTGTTCCTTTTTAGTTTTGCTAATAATCATTGTCCTATCTTTTCCCTAAAAAAGAATCTCATTAATTTTTCATTTCTTTGTTTAGTAAAAAACATGAACAAGGATATTGCTCAATGTACGACATTTGTGGACGTCGCAGTGATGGGAAGTCCTTAAACTGTCCTTATGGTAGAACTTCAGTAAAGGTACCTAGCTATATACATAAATATGTTCTTGTTTCTTTGACTTGAATACTGGCTGCCATCCATTGCAAAACTTCAGATTGGTCAACTAGACATAAACACACATGTTCACATCAGCATTTATGTCCCTATTATTAATCTGGACATGGGAAGCTATTATATGTTCTTCGGATTACCAATCAAAATCAGTGTTGTACTTAGTCAACTAGTGCAAAACCTTTCTATTGCATCCTTTGGAAACTCCAAAATAAAGTTTCCCAGGGAAAACTTAAATTAGCATCTACTGTTCAAACAAAATTTAAATTAGTGTCTGGAAACTGAGCTTAGAATGTGTACTTGTGATAAATAACATGGTTCTCCTGTTATTTCTTCCTTTTCTTTTCTCAGTTTATTTTTGCCTTATACTTTGTGTCATCATGTGTTTGGTTTCTGGATCTTTGTTATAGAAGTTTAATTTATATACAAAATTTAATCTGATTTTCAGCCAGATGATCTGTTGTCTTCAAAGATCCAGAGCTTGTGCCCAACAATTACAGGCAATATCTGTTGCACGGCAGATCAATTTGACATTTTGCATGGACAAGTGCAGCAAGTAAGATTTGAATATGATGTCTCTATTATGTCTCTTATGACATGTAATATTCTGGTGTCAAAGTTCCTGATCAAAATATCATATTAATCTTGCTGTATTTTTCTTCAAGTTATATTTATATATATGTTGGGATCTAGTCATTTTTCTTTCTCAACAATGTTTTGTCATTGGATCCAATCGTCTTGCTAGATAGGAGCAACTGAACAGATTTTATATAGAATGTCTAGGAATTTTGGCAGTGTAGGTGATATGACAAGTAGACTACTTTACTTCTCATGCCAATTCATTGCCTTGTGGTTCATGCTTAGTTGTTTTTTTAGTACAAGTAGCTAAAGACACACTACTATTGAGTTTTTTAATATTTGACATAGAAAAAACCTATTTTGCTGTTTCCCGGGCCCATGTATCCAAAAAATGGATCGGGCTGGGCCAAGCCTGTCGTGGGCCATGGGCCGTGCCGGGCTTACGTGCCAGGCCCGCTTAGGTCCATAAAATAGGTCCATTTTGGCCCGTAAATTAGACTGGACCGGGTTGGGCCGGGTCAGCTAGGAAATTAAAAAAAAAAAAAAACCAGAAAGACCATGGGCCGTGGGTCGGCCCGGCCCACCAACGGGTCATGGGCCGTGCTGGGCCCATGACCTGTCAACAAAGGTCCTGCCCGGTCCATCCTATGGATCGGCCCGTCGGGTTCAGGCCCGGTCAGGCCTTTGTTTTTTTGGACAGGGTCGGCCCGGCTTGGTCCGGATTCCAACTCTAATTAAAACTAGTTATGGCAACCTACAACATGCACAACAGTTTTCCTTACATAAAGATTTGGGTTTTTTGGATGACAAAGTACCACTATCCCTGATTTATTTTTTTTGTTTTACGTTATATATGTGTCAAGTTCTGATTTCTTCTGCCACTTAATGTTAGGTAGGCAGTGTTTCAACTTCCTTCACATGTCATGATGATTTCACCAAGATTTGTTTCAACTATTCCTTTTCTAAGTCTATAAATATGCAGGATTTTCCTGAGCAGCCACCCTTGAGAGAGTGCGTAATAGCTCACAGATTGAGAGCTATTGTGAAGCTTTGATGTTAAGGTCTCAACCATAATCTTATTTTACTTGTCTTATTTGTTGTATATTTTCCTCTGCAGGCAATTCCATTACTTGTAGGTTGTCCAGCGTGTTTGAGGAACTTCCTGAATCTTTTCTGTGAGCTCACGTGCTCACCTAATCAAAGTCTTTTTATCAACGTGACTTCTGTTTCCAAGGTTCGTGATCTTTTTTCAATTATCAACCATAACCATTGGTTTTATTTTGTTAGAATGGCCTCAACAGTATGTTGAATATGTATTTAAGTTCCTTTAGATTAAATATTTCTAGTCTAAAGTAATTTTTGGATATCCTTTTTGTTCATTTATTAACTAAGCAATGAGCAATAATGTCTTCCTTAAGAAATGTATACTTTTTAAAAATTATATAACAATTCCTTTATTATCTGCATTTCAAAAAAAAATAAAAATCTGCACACGCATCATGAGTTTCTACTTTTTCCGAGCCTTTCATTTTCAATTTGAAAAAAATACGAGAATAAAACAACAGCAAACCACTTCCAGTGAACCTTTATAACGAAGTGTTATCAATGAAGAAACAAAAAGTGAAACAAGAGATGATATATAGATTAAATTTTTAGTCAGGTAACCCTCTCCTTGTCAGCTCTTAGTTGAGTAGTCAGTTCCATGAATGTGAAGCATGGTGTGGTAGTGTATCCTAATTTTTTGAATTTGTGATGATCATAATACTTGTCAACATATCTCATGGAGAATTTATTATAATAGAGGGAAAATTGAATACTGAATGAATTAACATAGTATGGGTCTCAATGATGTAAGATATAAGTTTAACAATAGAAACTTTCATATAAATCATGTATCTTCTTGCTTGATCAGCATCAACTACAATCCTGAAATTGCTATTTCTCAAGAACTGCTAGTTTGTTGAGTCCTCTTTTCAACAAATCTTAGATCACTGAAAAAGCCATAGGCACTGAAAGTTGCAACAAAAACAAAAACAACATGCTGTCTAGGAAGAAGTTAATGCAAAGGATCATTATTGATCCTCCTATTTTAAGATTTTCGTAGGATTTGTTTTCTAGTTTTTTTTTTTGAAGAATAAGTAAGGATGATTTTATTGGTCAAATAAAATACATCCAAGGATGCAAAGTACAAAGAAAATTAAAGGAAAAAAAAACTACACCTCCTAAAAAACTACAGAAAGCCCTCACTAATTCTCTAAGAAAAAAAACTACCCAAAACCACAATTGAATCCACAGAACAGGACTGATGCTAAAAAAGAATCCTGTTTCTATGTCTCCAGATCTCCCAGCAAGTGGCATGCATTCCCAATAAAAAGTGCTGTTTTACTTTTGACGACTTTCCTTTCGTTATATCCAGCATATCATGCCACATTTCTTTCAGATTTGTACCAAGGCTTACCTCAGCAATGAATAAAAGAAGCATACCATCCCAAATCTTCTTAATAATCTCACATTGAACAAATAAACGTTCAACAGTTTCCTTTTCTATACCACACAAACAGCAGTTCATGTCTTTCATCTGCTTCCATTTACTTCTATAATCCTTTGTGACTAGTCTGTCCCTAGCCAGCAACCACATGAAAATTTTGATCTTCAATGGGGACTTGCACTTCCATATAACCTTATACCTTTGCCCCCTTTGCATCATGCTTGAAGACATGATTGAATAGCAACTTCTCATGGAGAAGTTTCCATTCTGTTCAGGTTCCCATATCAAAACATCTTTTCCATCTGAACTTTGTTGGCAATCCAGAATGGACAAGAGATGGGCCACCTCTTCCAGTTCATGTGATCAAAGGCTGCACCTCAAATTGATGTTCCAATTCCATTGATCTTCAGAGCTGACTCTCACCTGTGCTACAGATGCCAGTGGGGTTCTACTTAATGCAAAAATAGATGAAAATTCTACACAGAAAGGCTGCCCTGGATTCCATATGTCAATCCAAAATGTTGTCCTCTTTCCCACCATGAATCTCGAATCTCACCTGAGCTTCAAAATCTGCTTTTTGTTGCTGCACAATCTTCTAAGACCAAAAGAAGTTTCTGATATTACATATCCATTGTCGTAAAAATGGCCAACCCACCAAACTCAAAAGGTCAACCAACCTCCTGCCAATTGATCAAATGCACTCCTTCCTTCCTCAATGCCATAGCCATGTTCTAAACTTCCTTTCCAAAGTTTCAATAACACCTTGAGGCAATAAAAAAAACCCCATATGAAAGACTGGGATGCTTGCAAGGATGCTCTTTAACTGAACTAATCTACCACTGAAACTGAGATATTTTGTCAGCAAACCTTCGAGTTTCCTGTTAACTTTATCACATAATGATCTCCATTCTGCCCTTTTTGGTCTTCTCACTGTTAAAGGTAACCCAAGATACTTCACCGGAAGTAATTCCACTTTGCAGTTCATAAATTGTGCTAGTTCCTGAATAACCTCCTCTTTGACGTGTGCCCCATCAGCGAAGCCCTTCTTGAAATTAATCTTCAGTCCCGAGATCATCTTAGAATTCCTCAGCAAGAACTTGAGTATGCTCATTTGCACTTTAGATGCTTTATAGAACATAAGTTTATCATCAGCATACTGTATCAAGGATTCAAGGGCACTACGATATATTCATTGAAAGTAGGGGCATATTTCAATCTTTCACTTTTGAGGCAGTAGTCTACTTAGTAATGATACCAAACACCAGTTTCTGAACGATATTGGGCAATTTCTCTATACAACCCTATGAGTATACAACTTAGACATGCAAGAGATTCAACATTACATTATTATTTCACTTCAGATCAACAGCAATTCAACAGTTGATGGCATCGATTTTTTTGTAACCGATTATTTTGGCGAGGAACTATATAACTCTTGCAAGGATGTGAAATTTGGTACCCTGAACAGTCGTGCAATGGACTTTATTGGTGCTGGTGCTCAAAATTACAAAGGTAACTACGGACCTTCCTGCCATGTGATTGACAATGTTATTCTTTCCTACTTCACATGTTAATGTCCTTTTTTACCACTAGTTATTATATCATGTAATCGCCCTATTTTTTGCATAAAAGTTGCTCCTCCTAAATTTTCACATCTATGAATATGATTTACCTTCCTTTTATCGGTACTTAAAGAAATAGGACTGTTTGAACATGAAGAAACATTTTATGCAGTCTGCGGTTGCTTCTCAGAAAGTGGCTTAATGAAGGCTTTGTATTTCCATATTGACAGTGTAGCGTACTATATCTGTTGGGTGATTGGCCTCCAATAAATTAAACATAGGAAATGGACAGCATGAAAACGGTTTAGCACATTTTCCTTCTTCCTTACCGGTAGTGTTCTTTCAATCCTCTGTTCCACTAGATCTTTACTTTTAGCGGCATGTCATTTCATTTCTCCTTCCTGCTCCCATTCCCCCTACATATTGCACCTCGTTTTCTAGTTTATGTTCAGTCCCTTCATCTGCCTTCCAAGATCCACCTGATATGTAACGCCACTAGCTTTGACTAATTGAGCTTTTACCCTTTTGGAGGCCCTATTCTGGGATAAGGTTCCAACCTCAAGTACTCAGCATGAACATAGTTGTAATATGTAGGTAAAAAAATCCTTAGACAGGAAATGGTATTGAGAGTGCCTCTGTTTTTTTTTTAAGGTTTAGGGTGGACATATTGAGAATTTGGATGGACGCTGTCTCAACACCTTATGTTGATTTTCAAGGATTTCTAATTTGTTTGTCAATTTTGAATAGATAACATTTTAATTATTTTATTTAGTAAATGTGCATAATATATTACCTTTTTAGCTTTCAAAATTCCATGTTGTCTATCGTTGTATCTCTTTTCATCAGTAGTTAATAGTTATAAAATATTTTGTGATGTACAATATTGCACATGCTTTTCACTAGTTTATTAAAGATAGTAAAGGTACAGATAAACAAGCATACTGATGTGTATTTCCTATATAAAAATATTATAAATAATAACTAAATCTAACGCTCCCTCTCAAACAGGAGCATACATATCAATTGTTCAACTTGTTTCCTAAATTAGTGAAAAATTTTGACACCAAAGCTCTTGTGGATGTATCAGCTGTCAATTCACTGGAAGGAGTGAAAGGAATCCATATCTTTTTGCTTGAAATGAGTTGCCTACAAGATGTTAGGCTTTCCTTCTCTCCCTAAGCGTTGATTTATCAAAGAAAATTGTCTGCCATCTATATTTATTGAAAGAAAGAAAAACAGTATTTATGCTTTATTTTTTTCATAAAAATCAGAAGACGTAACTGAAAAATGCATAGATGTTCCAGAATATGTTTCAATGGCAGTCTGAAACCATTTATTTCATAATTAACAGTTACTTCAGCCTGTTTAGAATATATCTGTTCAAACTGTCGTTAATGAACACATAATCTGCAAAACCATTTATGGGGTGTTTATATCGCAGTTTATGTTAAAACCAGAAGTATTTCTATTAATACTTTTATGATTGCATGCTGTAGATTGGTTTGCATTCATTGGGCGACAAGCAGGTGTTGAAGAAACAGGTTCACCATATTCAATTAGATTCCGTTCACATATCCCTGAATTATCTGGAATGAAATCAATGAATGTCTCAGTCTATTCTTGTGGTGACTCATCACTTGGTTGTTCATGTGGAGATTGTCCTTCTTCCCCTGTATGTTTGGATTTGGCTCCTCCCGCTCCAGACAATAAGGGAGCATGTTTAATAAGGGTTGGTTCCTTAAAGGTGAGCTTATATTCAAAATGAAAATGAGTTAGTTTTGCTTATTATTGAATATTGTACTGCACTTTACCTTTAAGACTTAAAAAGATTTCTTGCACTTGCTTGCAACAAGATGGTGCTATGTTGTGGTGAGCTGTGATTGATAGTTAAAAGTAGAGACAACATCCTTATCATGACTTTTTGAATTGAAGTGTCTTGTTCTTTTATTTCTTCAGGTTAAATGTATAGAGTTCTCATTGGCTATTATGTACATAGTTTTGGCTTGTATATTTCTTGGATTGGTGCTGCTTCATAGAAAGAGGCAAAAAACAAGTGCATCATCAAGAACAAAACCTCTCCTGAATGCGAAGGAAGAAATTGAGCCTCATTCCACTGATAAACAGGAACAACCTGATGTGCCACTGCAGGTAATTATCGTTTCAATTTATTGGAATGATGTAACTTCTGGAAGCTTGTACCCTATAGAAGATGATAATGAAAATAATGACTAAAAAGTGGGTGTTTGTGTATTGCATAATTTAGTAGCATGCTACCATACTTGCTCACTGCTCAGCCTCTTGATATAAACCATTCTGAGCTTCTGACCTGCCCCAATATTCATATGAAATCCAAGAGCAGTATGAACGCTTAGGAAATTCGTCAACTAAGAACATGAATGTTTAGTTGGTATGCAAATTGTTAGTACTAGCCAGACAAATTTAAAACGGAGGATAATTTCTGGAAAACTGCCTACTATATTGGTATTGTTTTCAGGAACATATATTACATTTTTACAGATGAAAAAAGCATATATCACTTTACATGTGTTTAAAATTGTGCATATCAAGTTCTTCCTTTTATATAATTTTAGTTTAGGTAGAATAAATACATGTCAAGCTATTCCAACATTTAGGTGATATTTTTTTTATGTTAACAATACATGTCATATCGTTCACTGTGGAACTCCATGATTGCTCAATAACGCATGACATTTTTCTGGTGGATATCAGATTCTGAAAAAGGAACCTCCAGCAGTAGTAAAAGACACAAAACCTTCTCTCGTCCAGGGTTACCTTTCAAGCTGCTTTAGGTTCCCAACCACCCCTTTCACTTTCAAATATCCTCATTCCATTGTGGCAAAGGTTAATCTCATATCCTTTTCCAAATTTGCATTTTTTTTTCAGGAGATATGGGAAATGGGTTGCTAGGAATCCTACTCTTGTTCTTTGCTTATCCTTGGCCATCCCTCTTCTACTATGTTTAGGTTGGATTCATTTTGAAGTGGAGACACGACCTGAGAAGGTATATGGTTGCGTTTATTTTTTCCTTCAAGCACTTAGTTTTCCATGCTTAATCAGCTGATATGCAAGTGATGGTTGGCTTTTAACATTTTATAATTTGAAGATTTTTTGTCAACTAAAGTAGTATTGTAATTAAACATTGTTAGAATAAGTGGGGATATATTTTATAGTTAAACGGGTTATTGGATATCCATATATCCATGGGGTGTCTAATACCTATATATATGTAATCCTCACTAATCAATAGAGAATTTTTGGGTTTTCTCTCATAACATGGTACCAGAGTACAGGGAGAAACCACAAAAAAAACCCTAGCCGCCTGCCACTGCCGTACTCGCCGTCGATCGCCGCCTCTGCCGTCGTCGGTCGCCTGACCTGTGCCGGACGTGCCCTCTTACCCTATCGTTGCCTCCAGACCTCCCGTCTACGTGCCCCAAGGCCTCCTCCACCGTTGGCAGGCCCGTACGTGGCCTGCAGTTCACTACCGGCCGTCCAGTCGGTCGTTCCGCCGCTGTCGCCGGCACATGCTGTGTCACCGATGATGTCTGGTTGTCTCTCCCGTCCACTTGTTAGGGCAGTCCAGCCCTTCCTGGCCATGTTTTAGGCCCTTCTCCAGTCTCCAGTTGATGTTGTGTGTGGATACGTCACATCCACACACAGTGGTGAGCAATTGGTCTACTTTTTTCGTCATTTTCAGACCATCTATTTGTGATTTGCTACTGAAAATCAGTGAGGATGTCATCCCATGATTCGTTTGTTAAAAACATGAGTGGTACCTCTGAGAAACTCTCTGGCCCTAACTATCATCTGTGGTCCCAGAGTTTGAGACATTTGTTTTGGCACACAGAAAATTGAAGCACCTTACAGATCCTCCTCCGAATATCAAATCTGATATTTATGAAGATTGGTTGGCCGATGATGTGGCGGTTATTACTTAGATGGCTAACAGTATGGAGCCTTCTGTTGTGCGTGGTGTCATATCATTACGGCCAGCAAAGAAGATTTGGGATACTCTTCGACTCACCTATGGGCATGAAAAGAATATTTCTAGAGTTTGTGAGATTTATGAGTAGCTTTTTCCTCTAGGATAGGGGGACAAATCTGTTCAGGATCTCTTCACTGTTCTTCGAGCCTTACTAGAGGAGTTGGATATTCATCAGCCTCTAACGGTTGATATCACCCGCCTGCGTCAGTACCGTGAAGAATTAGCAGTTGCTGTGTTTCTCTCTGCCCTGAATCCAGATCTCAGTTCACAGATTCGAGGATAGGTATTGGCTGCTGATGTACTACCAGATCTTCATACCACGTTTAGCAAGGCTATGCATGTGTCTACTGCTACTTCTCATACAGTGTCAGAGCCTTCTGCCATGGCGGTCACCCGTGGACGTGGATGTGGTGGTGCACGAGGAGGACGTGGTCGTGGCGATACTGGAGGACGGCCACGTTGTACACATTATGGACGGTTGGGTCACCGAGTGTAGCGATGTTGGGATATTATTGGTCGTCCTCAGACGGCTAATATGACTACAGAGGCCCCCATATCTGTTGCTACTACTGAGCCACCGACATTCACTGTATCATAGACTGATTACGAGCGACTTCAGCAGCTAAAGGTCATTGACTCCACTGCCACAGCCACACATACCAGCGTTTCAGGTACTAGTGCCCTATTTACCTTGAGAGACTCCTCCTGGATCATTGATTCCGGTGCCTCTTCTCACATGTCAGGTACTCGTAGTTTGTTTACACAATTATCTCAGTTATCTGATATTCGAATTGTCGCGATTGCTGATGGCCGAACTTGCCAGTCTCTAGTGAGGGGGTGGTCCACGCCTTTTCACTGTTACCACTATAGAGTGTTCTTTTTGTCTCTGATTTTCCTGTAAATTTATTGTTCATTAGTGCTATTACAAAACAACTCAAATGTAGTGTGACTTTTTTTTCCTTTTCACTGTACCTTTCAGGATTTGCAGACGGGGAGGAGGATTGGTTTGGACCGTAATCGAGGAAATAGAGTGTACCTACTAGTTCGTAATGAGATTCCTCAAGACTTGGCTTCTACAACATCTACTGTTGAGTCATCTTCTTTGTGGCACAATAGATTGGGACATCCATCTCATCAGAAACTTCAATAGGCCTTACTGTGGCAGTCCGTGTCTCGTTTCGATTGTGCGTCGTGTCAGTTAGGTAAGCACTATCGTGCTTCGTTTAAACAGTTGTGTCTTGCGTCTAGTAGCACAGTATTTGAGTTGGTTCATTGTGATGTATGGGGTCCATCTAGAGTCCAGTCTGTGTCGAGTCATAGGTACTATATTGTTTTTGTTGATGATTTTTCTCGAGTGTCCTGGGTATATTTATTGAAAGATCGAAATCATATTCATGATGTACTCAGAAATTTTCTTAATGAAATAAAGAATCATTTTGATGTGACTCCCAAGTTTTTGAGAACTGACAATGCACTTGAGTTCATGCATTCTAACGTCACTTCCATGTGTGCCTCACTGGGTATCATCCATCAGACATCTTGTCTTCATACCTCACAGCAAAATAGGGTTGCAGAACGTAAGCATAGGCACATTCTAGATGTCACTCGTACACCTATGGTGCATATACAGGTTTCAAAACATCTTTGAGCTGATACTGTGCTTACAGCCACCTATCTTATCAACAGGATGCCTGCTACCCCACTTGGTGGGGAGGTTCCACTTCGTCGTTTACAACCAGACTCCACTTTATTTAGTTTGACACGGAGGGTGTTTGGGTGTGTGGCCTTTGTTCAGGACCTTTCCCCTGGATTGGACAAACTGTCTCCACGTACAATAAAGTGTGTTTTTGTCGGTTATTCGCGAACTCAAAGGGGTTATTGGTGTTTTCATCCTCCCACTCGTCGGTATTATGTTTCTGTAGATGTTACTTTCTTCGAGTCTGAACCATATTACAGTGTTCCTCCACCGTCCAGTGTGTCTGTCCTTGTTCCTTCGGTTGTCGAGTTGCAACATGCTGATCCTCAGTCTACACCGGTCATTCCACCACCAGCGTCTTCATCCTTGCAGGTATATCGTTGACGGTAGCATCCTCTAGGACCTCCTCACGACGAACCACCCTCCTCTGTAAATGCAAATCCGTCCACCAGTTCCTCAGACATGCCTATAGCCCTACGAAAAGGTACTTGTTTATGTACAGTTCATCTTATTTCTCATTTTGTATCTTATGATGCTCTACACTCTCGTTTCCGTAGCATTGCCTTGTCCCTCCATTCTCAGACCATTCCCAGGAATTACGAGGAGGCACTTTCTCTTCCACATTGGAAGGCTACTATGGATGAGGAGATTGCGGCACTTACTAGTTGTGACACATGGGAGTTAGTGGTCCGCACTGTTGAGGCTACAGTGGTCACCTGCAAGTGGGTGTATATTATCAAATACAAAGCAGATGGCAGCATTGATAGATACAAGGCTAGACTGGTTGCTCGGGATTTTACTCAGATATATGGCATCGATTACGAGGAGACTTTTTCACCGGTTGCTCGTCTCAATTCTATTTGGGTGCTGTTGTCTCTTGCATAGAATAATTCCTGGGATATGTGCCAGCTTGATGTCAAGAATGCCTTCCTCTATGGCGATCTGACTGAGACAGTCTTGATGGAGCAGCCTACGGGGTACGTTGCTCAGGGAGAGGATTGTGTATGCAGATTATGGAAGGCTATCTATGGGCTAAAGCAAAGTCTCAGGGCGTGGTTTGAGAAGTTTAGCCAGGTGGTACTTGATGGTGGCTTTTAGAGGTGTGCAGTAGACCACTCAGTGTTTTATAGGGCACAGGTCGTGGATGTGTCATATTGGCTGTATATGTGGATGACATTCTAGTGACTGGGAGTGATACAGAAGGAATTACAGAGGAAAAGGTTCATCGTCATAGACACTTTGTGACCAAAGACATAGGAAAGCCTCACTATTTTCTGGGGATCGAGTTTGCATATGGACATGGTAGGATGGCTCTATCACAGAGGAAGTATGTATTAGATCTCTTAGAGGAGACAAGCCTTCTGGGATGTAAACCAGAAAGCACCCCTATCGAGCAGTCATCATCTTTTTAGGATAGCAGCTCAGAGCTACTGGAGAATCCTGGTCAATACCGTAGGCTGATTGGCAAACTCATTTACTTGACGGTGACACGACCTGATATTTCTTATGCAGTCAGTCTTCTGAGCCAGTTTATGCATGAACCTAGGAGGGTATACTGGACAGGTGCTCTACGAGTCTTATCTTATGTGAAAGGGGTGCCAGGAAAGGGTCTGGTATACAGAAAAAATAATCACACCAGAGTTGAGGCCTACTTAGATTCAGGATATGCAGGTGATAGAGGTGATAGAAAATCCACTTCTGGTTTTTGTACGTATGTGGGAGGCAATTTGGTCACCTGACGGAGCAAGAAACAAAATGTGGTGTCTAGGTCTAGTGCAGAGGCGGAGTACAGATCTATGGCTCAGACTGCGTGTGAGATGATGTGAGTGAAGTCACTGCTTGAGCAGCTTTGGTGTGATGTTGAGGTACCTATGTCTATGAGGTGTGATAATCAAGCTGCGATCTTTATCGCAAACAATCCCACCTTTCATGAAAGAACAAAGCACATCGAGGTTGACTGCCATTTTGTGAGAGATCTGGTCATGAATAGAGTTATATCTATTTCATATACGCATTCTTCAGAGTAACTAGCAGATATATTTACTAAAGGTCTTGCAGTGGGTGTATTTGAGTCTCTATGTGACAAGCTGGCATGGTTGATATGTATGTTCCAGCTTGAGGGGGAGTGTTAGAATAAGTAGGGATATATTTTATAGTTAAACGGGTTATTGGATAACCATATATCCATGGGGTGTCTAATACCTATATATATGTATTCCTCACTAATCAATAGAGAACTTTTGGGTTTTCTCTCATAACAAACATCTTAAAATTTTCATATCATGTTTGAACGTCTGTGTAGTTACTTGTTACCCTTCTAAGTGGTGTGACTTGTGTTAAAGCACATAGTAAAGCTTTATGCCTGATTTTAATCATATTAACTTTGTCTACCTTGTTTGCTTATATCATTTGCTATCATAATTTTCTGTTCTGGAGGATATTCTTTTATACACTTCCTTAAATGGTACTGTCATATTCTCTTTGACGTGTATATCGTAAAATGCCACCACCTTAGATGCCATTATTCATCCTGGCTGGTGGTTGTATGTTTTTTCAGTAGTCCTAGAATTCTAGTTAGAATCAATTGATTGATGCCTTCTTCAACTGTCGTGCACTATATTATCCTGTCTATGTTTTCTAGTAAATTTCTAATTTGTGGGTTTTTTTAGCTGTGGGTTGGTCCAGGGAGTAAGGCTGCAGAGGAGAAACAATTTTTTGATAGTCATCTTGCACCTTTTTACAGAATTGAGCAGGTATGTTATCTTTAGCCTGTTATTTTTTAATATAATTGTTTGAAACAATTAATGTTCCTGTACTCTTCCGATAGTTGTGTGAAACAGGTGGGGATTTCAGATTTTTGATAGATGGTGCTTTACCAAAACATGCATCTATCTTGGAACTAGAATAATAATGAAGCACATTATATTACTAATTCTGTACTCTTAGCATTGTAGTGCTATTTCTCATTTTATTCAAATATAATCATTTAAGTGCTTGACTTTTTTGTAGCTTATTTTAGCAACTATTTCTGATACGGAGAATGGGAGGCCACCCAGAATTGTGACTGACCAGAATATACAATTACTATTTGAAATACAGAAAAAGGTGAGCAGCATTTCAAGTTATCTTAATCTGTTTTCTGTTTTGAGCAATACATCTTTTTGAGAGGTGTTAATTTTGCATTGCTTGACAATTTTGCACAAGGTTTTGAGGAATATATGATACAATTGATCGTACATGAGCTTCTTTCTTATGAGATTGTAAATTTTGACAGATTGATGGACTTAAAACAAATTACTCTGGATTGTTGGTATCTTTGTCTGACATCTGCTTGAAACCACTTGGTGATGCATGTGCCACTCAAAGTGTTCTGCAGGTGCTATGATAATATTCCCTTCTGCTTTTGTTATGCAATATTAATATTTTGTTGAACATATATATATGCAAGACTTACTACTTGATACTGATACGTGTGTACGATAAACATGCATTGAATGTGTTTATTTTTTCTAGTTGTTTATCATCAACTACCTTTTGTGCTTCCTTTGTTGCATATACTTCTATATTGTGCTTTGTTGCATGACTTCAGTGTGTACAACAGTTAGTTTTACTTGCTTCCATGGTACCAAATGTCTACGCGTGTCACCGAAATTTCACCGACACGTGTCTTATTTTCAATTTACCGATACGACTCCGACACGATGTCAAAATGGAAGTTTTCTGAACAAATATAATTTTTTTTACTGTGTTTCCACCGACACAATTCCGACATACCGATATTTTTCCGACACATGTCTGTTTTTCAACTTATCGAAGTCCGACACGAAATCGACATTTAGAACCATGCTTGCTTCAGAATCGAGAAATTGATAAACTTACAACAGTTAATTTTACTTGCTTCGAAATCGAGAAATGGATAAACTGCATATCATTTATCATAGTGGCCAAGTGGATCTATTTCAAACATATTATACCATGTCATACCATTTTCACATTGTTTCGATGATTATGCTGGTATGTTTGGTGGGTTTGTGTTTTTTCCTTGAGGTGGGTAAATCTGAGAATAGACTGGCTATTATTTTTTAGTGAAGATGTGCCAACATTTATAGGATATTAATGGACCCAGTTGGTCAGCAATCCTATGGGACCAATATCGGAGGGAAGAGAAAAGAAAAACCAATCTAGCTATGGGACCAATATTGATACAAGAACATTCATATATTGCATGTTCTGAACAAATTGTCTGTGCACAAGCTAGAACTATTATAGCTACTAGTATAAACTCAAAGTTGGTCAAGCCTTGGGAGTTTGGATGAAGAATATTAATATTCTTATAGCCTTCAGGCTCTCTTGTAGTGTCAATTTAGTGCAGTTCACGTAAAATTGTGCAAAAGAGTAACCTGGAATAACCTGAAAGAATGATCTTTTGTAAAGAGGGCATCAATTTCTTGTCATGTCCATTTATTGAAGTTTACACATGATATAGTGTGAAAGACTGTCCTGAATGGATGATTTCTTATAAAGAATGCCAATCGGTAATTTTGGTGTACTCATGCTTCATCGAGTATGAGGCAGTATCAATCATGCTCATGTTATCACAAGAGAGAAGTTTTATTTATGAAGAAGCACCCAATTCTTTGAGCAATTTGTGTATATACTAGGACTTCAGGTTCAACCCCAACACTGAGCAAGAGTAGCAATATGTCTTGGTTGAGAAATTAGAAGCCAGTGATAAAAGGAAATAATAGAAAAAAATGAATAGAATCTCTTGCCTTAACGGTATGCATGTATGGATGAGAAGTGGTGGCAGAAAATAACAAGAAAATGGATGTTCTTCATTGTGCCCAAGATAGTGGAGCCAAATTTGTGTCTAGTGCACATAAATGGGAGGAGCAACAATAGACATAAAAATACACAGTTTGCAAAATTTGTAGTGTGATAATGGCACTAAAACACCCAAAATACTAACCAAAAAGATTTTAGTAGGAAAAGTGGAAAGGAAAAAGAGAATGTGGGGGGAAGGAATAAGTTGCCAATGAAACCCTGTGACGCCTTTTTGCTGGTGTCTCACTAAATGAAATTTTCTCTTGTGTGCTAAAATATGTTGCATCAATGCCAAATAAACCTTTACTTGTTTTCGGGCCTTGCTAAATAATATTTGAGTAGGTTGGCCTTATGAAGTTGCGCATCACGACTGTTTGCCTCTCTGTTCTCATATCCTATGTGAATCCCCTTTCTTCTCTATTGTTTATCAGCAACAAGGTGTTCCATCAAAATGGACTGCTTTCTTTTCTACTTTCTCATACCAATATATAAATGATGCATCAAGAGTTTATTTTCACCTTCCTCGTATTTTGGTCATGTTTTTTGACTACTATGTGCTTGTGAGATGTGTGATGTGCCTGATTTATTTGATGCCATGGCTTTCAGATGAATCTCATGTTTTTGCTTCTTGAATTTTTTTTATTCCCAATCAATTTATTTTCCTATATTGTCATGTTTCTTTCTTTCTGTGCATTTTGTGAGTTCTTGACATTTTTAAGTTTTTCAATTGTTTACCTTCTCTTATTTTTTTCAGTATTTTAAAATGGATCCAGCAAAATATAATGAATATGGGGGTCTTGATCATGTTGAGTATTGCTTTCAGGTATACTTTTCTTACTTGAAAAACACTTTTCTTACTGATTGGACTAAGTCACAGTGGTAGATTCTTCATGCATGTGTATGGTAGTTGGTCCTAATTTCCCTGCTAGTGTAACTTCTAATGGAAAATATCTTTATACAAACTCTTTCTTGTCATGGGCTGGTTTCTCTGATAATTAAAACTGACGATGCCCAAATAACAGAAGCCCTACTGCTTGCTTTTCTTTCTCTCTTTTGAAAAAGCTTTCGCCTGAGTCTGTCAGAGATATTTAATATTTTCATTATTATCTGCAATTGCCTCTTGATTTACTTTGTCACATTTTTTAAAATCTTGTTTTCAGCACTTTTCATCTGAAGAGAATTGTTTGAGTGCTTTCAAGGCTCCACTTGATCCAAGTACTGCTTTGGGAGGTTTTTTAGGGAACAACTACTCTGAGGTTGCTTAATATTTGTAGCGTACAATCTGAACTTAATCAGAGATTCTTGGTTTCTTTTCCCTGATTTCAATTTTAATGTGACAGGCTTCTTCATTTGTCATAACATACCCAGTAAACAATGAACTTGACAGAACAGGTAATGAAAATGGAAAGGCAGAGGCATGGGAAAAGGCTTTTATTCGTCTAGTTAAGGTATGTTCATAATCTAAGATCTCTTTGAGTCATTGCGATTTTGATCAAAATTTCTTTATTTGGTCAGATAAGTGTTAACTGAAAAGTGAAGTATTTCCTAGTCATAATTATTATTGTTTGTGACGTTTGTGAAGAAAAAGTTAGTTGCATTTTGTTTGGTCTGGTGGCACCAGTGATGGTTTTACATAACATGCACTAAAGGTGCCTTGCGTAGATATCTTAATTGCCTTCTTGAAGAATCCTCTGCACACACTTTAATGGAAGGTTTTTTCTACTTGAATTTTTTCTTGTTGTGCAACAGTTGAATTCTTTTATAGGGTTCATTTACATGTATTGCTAGCATAGTTTTAATATTGTTTTTGTGTTGGACTTCGGTTCGATAAAAATAAGAAATATGTTGGACATTGGTGGTATTGTTGGTGAAAATATGGTAAATTTACAGAAGTTCAAAAAAATGGTAAAAAAAAAACTTCGAATTTCAATTTAAAACTTCATGATAGGCTAAAGTAAGCATTAATCTACATCTAAGGTTATTTAGATCCACTTTAGAAACTAGTATTACATTAAAATACGCTACATAAGCCTAATATAAATATCTTTGTAGAGAGGAAGAAAGAAGTGTGTATATTGTTATAAATCTAGGGATTACACATTTGTAAGGTTGGATATATAAATGGATATCCATTTACACTATTATATGACCCAACAAACATACTACTCTAATAAGCTCAACACTCCCCTTTAAGCTAGAGCATATATATCTATCATGTCTAGTTTGTTACAAAGAGATTTATAAGTGCTAACACTAAGTCTTTAGTGAAGATATCTGCAAACTGATATGCTCATGGAGTAGAAATAATCCAATTCATCACCATCTCTCTGACATAATGACAATCTATCTTTATATGCTTGATGTGCTCATGGAAAGTAGGATTATTAGCAATATAGACGACTGCTTGGTTATCACAGTATATAGACATAGGTGTCGCAACAGGAAGGTCTAGATCTATAAGAAAAGAGCGAAACCACATCATCTCTGTGATAATGGGGAAAAACAATGATCTAATCTATTATTAGGGCTAAAAGACTATATATATATAGGATAGTACATTAAGTGGATCCTTAGATGGATATCCAAATATCTTATAAGATTTAACATAAGACTTAACACACCCCCTCAAGCTGGAGCATTATATGATTATGCTCAGCTTGTTACAAAGATAACTATAAGTCTCAATACTAAGCCCTTTAGTGAAAACATCAGCACATTGATCAGATAACTTGATATAGGAAGTAGATACGACTCCTTGCATCACTTTCTCATGAACGAAGTGACAGTCCACCTCAATATGTTTGGTGCGTTCATGGAAAGTGGGATTATTAACAATGTAAATAGCTATCTGATTGTCACAATATATGGACATAGGTGAGGGAGCAGAAAGACCCAAATCAGTCAGAAGTGAGCGAAGCCATATCATCTTGCAAGTAGTGTGGGCCATGGACCTATACTTTGCTTCTGCACTGGAACGAGAGACCACATTCTGTTTCTTGCTGCGCCTTGTAACAAGATTGCCCCCAACATATGTGCAATATCTAGAAGTGGACTTTCTATCTCCTCTATCCCCAACATAATCAAAGTCTGAATAGGTTCTATCTGCAGGTGATCCTTCTTTTTATAGATCAAACCTTTGCCTGGAGTCTTCTTGATGTAGGCCAACATCCTTAAAACTCCTAGCCAGTGTATCATTTGTGGTCCCTACATGAACTGACTAAGAACTCCCATAATGTAGGCAATATCAGGCCGAGTAACAGTAAGATAAATCAATTTTCCTACCAGTCTCTTGTATCTGCCAACATCCTCTAATGGAGGTGAGGAGCTATCCCAAAAATTCAGACTTTGATCCACAGGGGTAGTCTCAAGCTTACACTCCAAGAGTCCAGTCTCCTGTAAGAGATTCATAGCATATTTGTATTGTGATAGAATCATCCTGTCTCTAGCAAATGCAAACTCAATACCTAGGAAATACTTAGGTCTGTCCATGTCTTTGGTGACAAAGTGCTTCTACAGATAATCTTTTGTCTCTTGAATACCAGTGGTATCACTCCGTGTTATCAGGATATCATCCACATAGACAGCCAACAGGACACAACCATTCTTTGTTCGCCTGTAGAATACAAAGTGATCTACCACACAGTGGCGGCAGCCACAAATAGATACAATACTGCTAAACTTTTCAAACCAGGCTTGTAGACTCTGTTTCAGCCCATAAATTGCTTTCCTAAGCAGACATACCTGATTCTCCTCTTAAGCAACATAACTTGGAGGTTGCTCCATATACACTAGCTTAGACAGATCACTATATAGAAATACATTTTTGACGTCTAGTTGGCATAGATTTCAGGAGTTATTTATGGCCACTGACAGAATGATCCTGATGGAGTTTAATCTGGCAACAGGAGAGAAGGTCTTAGTGTAATCAATGCCATATTCCTGTGTGAATCCCTTGGCAATCAATTAGGCTTTGTATCGGTCCACCGTACCATCTGCCTTGTACTTTATTGCAAACACCCATCTGCAAGTGACAACATTGGTTTGCTTTGATTTAGATACTAGTATCCACGTCCCTCGGGATCTCAGTGTCTCCATTTCATCATCCATAGCTGCTTTCCATTGATGTGCTAGGCTTGCCTCTTGGTTGTTCCTGGGAATGAGCTCAGAAGAGATAAACAAGGCAAATGCACGAAAGGAAAGATGAAGTCGCTCATAACTCACAAAAAGGGATATAAGATGTGCAATAGATGAAGTACGTGTACCTTTCCTGATGGTAATTGGCAAATCAAGATCAACGGGTGGCAGATCTGCAGAAGATGAGGAGGGATTGGTACTGGGAGGACGTGGCCATCGTCGATATAACTGCAAGGTGTCTGATACCTCGGTTCCTGCAATAGGAGCATCAATAGCATCCATCTCCCTAGTCTCAACCACCGAAGGCAATGAATGAAACACTATCATAAACAGGAAGAGTGCTATCAAAGAAGCTTTGACCCTCGAAGAAGGTGACATCGGCAGAAATAATGTATTTCCTGGTGGCAGGAAGATAATAACGATAGCCACGCTGAGTACGAGAATAACCAACAAACACACACCGAATAGACCTTGGAGCAAATCTGTTTAGGTTGGGAGTCAAGTCCTGAACAAAAGCTACATAGCCAAATACCTGAGGAGTGAGAGGAAACAGATCAACACCAGGATAAAGCCTATGCAATGGAATGTCTCCACCAAGTAGTGTGGACGGCATGCGATTGATGAGGTACACCGCAGTGAGAACAACATCAAACCACAGATACTTGGAGACATGTATCTTAAACATGAGAGACTGAACAACATCAAGAATATGTCGATGTTTACGTTCTGCCACTCCATTGTGTTGGGATGTATGAGGACAAGAGGTTTGCTGCAACACACCCAAGGATTCACAGTATTGTTGAAGACTTATTTGAGTGAATTCTAAAGCATTGTCAGTGCGAAAGACTTTGGGATAAATAGAAAACTGATTCTTTATTTCCATGAAAAATTTCTTAACTATTTCAAATACACTGGCTCTATCTTTCAACAAATACATCCAAGACATACGAGAAAAATCATCGACAAATACAATATAATATTTGTAGCCAGATACTGAGAAGTTCTGGGTGGCAAACATCACAATGGACTAAATCAAAAGGACGCTTACTCCTAACTAGATGTAGACCTCTAAAGGTAGCACGATGATGCTTATTTAACTTACGAGACTTACACTGAAAAGGTAACATAGACAACCAAGGTAGAGCCTGTTGAAGTTTCTGATGAGTAGGATGGCTCAATCGACAATGCCATGTGAGTGATGAATCAGTTGTGGAAGCAAGAGTTGCAATGCCTCGAGGTATCTCATCTTTAACTAACAGGTAAACACCCTGGCCTTTATCACGCCTCAAACCAATCCTCTTTCCCGTCTGTAAATCCTGAAAGATACAGTGAAAAGGAAAAAATGTCACACAACAGTTTAATTGTTTGGTAATAGAGCTAATGGATAAAAAATTTACAGGAAATTCTGGTATAAAAAGGACTTTATCTAGGGTTAATTGAGACGTAGCACGAATATACTTTGCCCAATTACCTTACAGGTCCGACCATCAGCTATAGGAATAGATCTAATGTATGGTAATTTAGAAAGGCGAGAATAAAGATCATGGTTACTTGTCATGTGAGAGGATGCTTCTGAATCAATGATCCAGGAACTGTCCCTAAAGGCAACTAAACCAGATGTACCTGAGGTGAAAGCAGTGGCATGAGATGCAACGACAGGTGTAGACTGAGTCTCTCTGTACTGAAGGAACTGTGCATACTCCTCCGACAGGTGTAGACTGAGTCTCTCTGTACTGAAGGAACTGTGCATACTCCTCCTAAGATAGAGTCATTGATTGAGCATTAGTAGAAGGAGCATTTGTTGACGTTTGAGTCACCTTTGTGGAAGTTTGTGCCCACTCTGGCTTACCAAACTTTTCCCAACATCTGTCTGATCTGTGGTTGGTGCAACGACAATGCTCACAGGGGATTCAGCCTCTAGTATCACCTCATCCTCGGCCTCTTCTATTAGAATTACGACCGCGACCACGACCACGAGCAACTATAGCGGAATGATCAGTAGTGGGGGCAGAAGTAGCAGGCACACTTGTAGAGTCACGTAAGACTCTAGCAAATGTGCTTTCCAGACTCAGAGTAGAATCAATGTTCAAAATCTGGCCTCGTATCTGAGAATAGATATCCGAATTTAGCCCAGAAAGATAGGCAGCTACAGCAAGCTCCTCTCTGTATCGACGCATGGTAGTAATATCTGAGGTAAGTGGTTGATACAATTCAAGTTCATCCAGAAGTGTACAAAGCGCTCTAAAGTGATATTGGATTGAACTATCGCCCATCTTCAAGGTAAAGATTCGCTCGTATACCTCATGAATCCGAGAAATGTTCTTCTCATAACCATACATCTGTTTGAGGGTGTTCCAAATTTTTTTGGCTGGACGAAGAACCATAACGTTGCAGGCAACTGTAGGTTCCATGCTATTCACCATCCAGGAGACAATGGCTGAGTCATCGGCAAACCAATCTTCATACGTGCTATCCTTTGCATCCGGAGGAGACTGGGTCAGATGCTTAAGTTTGCGGTGTGCAGTTAAAAAGATCTCAAAACTCTGTGACTATAGTAGATAATTTTTCCCATTCAGTTTTTCTGAAGTACCGCTCAAATTCTTAACAAGAGATTCGTGAGAAGCCATGGCGAATGAAGAAATCAGATCTTAAATAAGACTGAAAATCAATAACTGGTATCTCCAATACTCAAGATGTAGACGGAGAATACAAAGCACAAGCAGTAGTAGCAAAGAAACAAAGTATACGTTAGAGATACGTAGCGTACAGCAGTAGTAGAGCCACTGAATCCTCACCGGTGGTAGTAGAGATGATATTCTCCGTTTACATATGAATGTGCACAGGGGGCAACGGTAAGAGCCGTCACAGGAAGAAGAGGGACCGATGCCTCTCTAGACTCACCGGATAGGCTTTAGAAGGACTTGCCGGCGGTGAGGATCACATACCAGGGCTGACGGAGTCGTTGGAGGTCAGCCGAGCTCCGACAGGGCAAAGAGGAGGTGTCGGAGGTTGGAGCAGGCGAAACTGACAGCTGCAGTCTTCGACAGGGCAGGGAGGAGGCGTCAGAGGCTGGAGCAGGCGAAACTGGTGGCTGTAGTGGCTTCCTGCAGGTTGCCGACGAGTTTCCGGCGGTGAGACGACTGACGGCGGTCGGCGGCAGAGATGGCTGGCGATGGGTGCTTGGTGGCGGAGAGGCTAGGGTTTTTCCTTGTGCTCTGATACCATGTGATAATTAGGGAAAACAATGATCTAATCTATTATTAGGGCTAAAAGAGTACATATATAGAGTAGTACATTAAGTAGATCCTTAGATGGATATCCAAATATCCTATAAGGTTTAAAATAAGACTTAACAATCTCATAAGTAGTTTGAGCCATAGAATTATGCTCAGCTACAGTACTGGATTGGGAAATAACATTTTACTTTTTACTACGTCATGTGACCAGATTTCCCTTAATATAGGTGTAGAATCTAGAAGTAGATTTCTGATCTTCTCTATCACCTGCATAGCCTGAGTCTGAATAGGTCTTAGTGAGCAGATGACCATTTTTCTTGTAAACTAGTTCTTTCCCAGAAGTCTTTTTAACATAAACCAAGACTTGTTGGACTCCTAACCATTGTACTCTCTTTGATTCTTGCATAAACTGGCTAAGCATCCCAACAATATATGTAATATCTGGTCATCAACTTCCCAATAAATCGCTTGGATCTGCCAGCATCCTCTAACAGTGGTGAAAAACTGTCTCAGAAATCTAGACTTTAATCAAATAGAGTAGTTTCTGGCTTACACCTCGAGAGACCTGTCTCCTACAACAGATCTAGTGCATATTGCCTTTGTGATAAGGTTATTCTATCTTTAGTATGGGCAAATTCAATGTCTAAGAAATACTTGGGTTTACCTATGTCTTTGGTTACAAAGTACTTCTGCAAATGATCTTTTGTCTCCTATATTCCTGTAAGATCACTACCCGTCACCAAAATATCATCTACATGCACAGTTAATATTACACAACCACTGCCTATCTGTTTATAGAAAACAAAATGATCTATAGCACATCGACGGAAGTCACAAGTAGTCACAATACTACTGAACTTCTCAAACTAAGCACGTGGATTTTGTTTAAGTCCTTAGATTACTTTCCTGAGAAGACATATTTGTACCTAAGAGGTTGCTCCATATGCACCTATTTCACAAGATTATCATACAGAAAAACATTCTTGACATCATGCTGATAGATTTCCCAAGACTTGTTGATGATAATGGAGAGTATAACTTTGATGAAGTTCAATCGAGCAACAGGGGAGAATGTTTCAGAATAATTAATGTTATACTCTTGTGTAAAACTTCATACCACTAGACGAGTTTTGTACCTATTTGTCATACCATCAGGTCTGTATTTAATGACAAATATCCATCTACATGTAACAACATTTGTTTCCTTTGGCCTAGACACCAAAGTCCAGGTCTCACGAGATACAATTGCATCCATTTCATCATCCATTGTTACTTTCCATTGAGGTAGTAAAAGTATCTTTTGATAGTTCTTGAGAAGTGATTCAGAAACAATAGGTAGGATGAAGACAATCATAACTAACAAAGTGGGAAATATGATAGACTGTGGACCCACGTGTACCTTTCCTAATGGTAATAGGGAAATGAAGGTCTGTTGGTGGTAGATCTGCAGATAGTGAAGAAGATGTGACTGTGAGGGGACGTGATCGTCGTTGATACACCTGCAAATTCTTTGACACCTCTTCACCTGTAGGAGCATCATTAGTACCACCAGACTCCACAATGCAAGGTAAAGAGACACTATCATGTGAGGATGGTGTACTATTAAAGAAACACTATTCTTCATGAAAAGTAACATCAATAGAGACTATGTATTTTCTAGTAGCAGGAATATAGCAACGATAACTACACTGAGTACGAGAGTATCCTTAGAACACACACCGAATGGATCTAGGAGCAAGTTTGTTTATATTGAGGGTCAAATCTTGAACAAAGATAACACATCCAAAAACTCGAGGAGTAAGAGGAAGAATATCTGCATCAGGATGTAGCCGTTTAAGGAGAATTTTCCCCTAAGTGATGTGAATGACATACAATTGATGAGATAAGTAGCTATCAATACTGTGTTAGACCACCGATATTTGGAAACCTGCATTTCGAGCATGAGAGATCTAGCAACATCAAGGATATGACGATGTTTACGTTCAATCACACCATTTTGTTGAGATGTATAAGGGTAAGAGGTTTGCTGAATAACACTAAGAGATTCACAATAATTTTGTAGACTAGCTTGAGTAAACTCTAATGCGTTATCGATACGAAGAATTTTGGTCCAAACAGGAAATTGATTTTTTATTTCCACGAATTTTTTTTTTGGTAATATCAAGAACATTGACTCTATCTTTTAACAAATAAATCCATGATACTCGTGAAAAATCATTAATGAACATAATATAATATCTATAGTCAGACACAGTAGATGTTCTCGTCGGACTCCACACATCACAATGAATCAACTCAAAAGGACTCTTACTTCTAGCTAAATGAAGACGACGAAAGGTAGCACGATGGTACTTACCTAACTTACTAGAGTCACACTGAAAAGAAGAAACAAACATCTATAGCAAAGTTTGTTGTAATTTATGATGGGAAGGATGATCCAAGCGACGATGCCAAATAATAGACTGATCTGCAGTGAAAACCAATGATGCAAGGTCTCGAGGTATCTCATCTTTAACCATCAAAGAAACTCCTTGACCTTTGTCACGTCCTAAATCAATCCTCTTCTCCGTCTGTGGGTCCTTAAAGTTACACTGAAAAGAGAAGAAAGTTGCAAAACAATTAAGATGTTTGGTAATGGAACTAATCGACAAAAGGTTAACTGGAAATTCAGGTACATACAGAACTTTGTCTAGTGTCAACTGAGACGTATCATGAATTGTTCCTTGTCCAGACACACGACAAGTTCTGCCATTTATAATGGAAATTGATCTAATGTCGGGTAATTAGGATATGCGAGAATAAATGTTATGACTACTTATGATGTATGAGGATGCTCCTGAATCAATAATCTAAGAATTGTCCTTAGAAGCATATAAACCAGAAATACCTGACGTGGAAGCAGTAACATGAGAAGCCACAGCTGCAGAAGACTGGCTCTCTTTAAGGATATCTTGGGCATACTTCTCCTAAGAGAGTGTCACTGGGGATGCATTGACAGTAGAAGTAGCTAAAGATGTGCTCTGTAACTCTGTAGAAATCTGAGTCTAATTTGGTTTCCCAAACTTCTCCCAGTAACGATCAGATCTGTGGTTAGTGTGACCACAGTGCTTACATGGAGTACGACCTCTATCATTTATTCGTTCTCGACCTCCTCCTTTGCCAAAACTGCGGTCATGACCACAACCCTTAGTGGTTGTCATAGTTGAATGATCTGATGTAGTTGTGGGTGTACTAATAGAGATGTTAAGAACTCGAGTAAAGATACTCTCTAAGCTAGGAGTAGAATCTGAACCATGAACTTGACTCTGAACTTCAGATGAAAGTTTTGATGTCAGACCAGACAGATATGCAACAACTGTAAGTTCTTCAAGATATCGACGTATTGTGGTAATATCTGATGTCAATGGCTGATACAAGTCAAGCTCCTCAAGAAAAGATCTTAGTGAAGTAAAGTGCTCTTGAACTGAACCTTTTTTAAGATGAAGATCTGCTCATACACTTCAAATATCTTAGAAATATTTTGCTCATATCTATACATTTTCTTCAGGATATCCTATATTTTCTTCGCAAGACGTAGAAGTATCACCCTACGAACAACGAAAGACTCCATACTATTTAGTATTCATGAGACAACTGTTGAATCCTCGACATTCCAATCTTTAAAAGTACTATCCTTCACATCAGGTGGAGGTTGTGTAAGGTGTTTAAGTTTTTGGTGAGTAGCCAGGAATGTTTCAAAACTGTGTGCTCATGTCAAATAGTTCTTTTCATCAAGTTTTGCTGAATTACCACTCAGATTCTTAACAAACTCATCTTTAGAAGCCATAGTTTTTATAAAACTCAGATCTGAATATAAGTTCTTGAATAAGTACAACAAGACAGATAACACTCCAACTTGATTATATAGATCAATAGATAGGCGGAAGATAATAACCACCCTTAGTAGTAGTAGATAGTGACAGAAACAATCCTCTTCATGAATTGTGTAGCAACATCAATCACGATTCATGATCAGAAGGATTTAGGAGTACATTTGGATGCACCAGTTACATGCGCGATGAAGAGGCTCAACATCGGAACTTGTTGGAGACCAAAAAACCCCAAAATCAGCACCAATCAAACCTAGGAAGGGTCTACTAGAGGCCTGTAGGCAGTAAGGGAGGGCTGCTGGAGGCCTGCTGGCGGCAGCTGCTGGTGATGGAGGAAAGGGAAGAGGGCTGACGGCGTTGGAGAAGAGAAAGGAAAGGACAGGAACAGTTACCGGTGTCGGAGGTGGTCGGAATCTGGATCGTTGGTGCCGGAGCTCGTCGGAAATGTGGGCTGAGGTGCCCAGCAGCTAGGGTTTTATCCCTGGTAGCTCTGGTACCATGTAAAGAAGAAGAAAGAAGTGTGTATATTGCTATAGATCTAGGGATTATACATATATAAAGTTGTATATATAAATGGCTATCTATTTATCCTATTACATGACCCAACACACACACTACTCTAACAAGCTTAACAATCTTGATGCATAAATAGTACCTAAAAATATTTAATAAAGGTTTAAATCATACTTAAAAATACTTACTATATGTTTAAAATAAATAGTACTCACTACATTCAATTTGGAGAGAAGTTAGAGTTGAGAGAATACTTGTGGAGTATGATTGAAGACTATACCAAATGTTGCCACTTCGCAGAGTCTACGAGGATCTTATACTGATTGTACTAATTTTATAGAGCTTATAGAATTATTAGGTTAGATCTATATATTATTAGGTTAGATCTATGTAATATCAAAAGAGATGCATGCACTAGAACTTAGGAAGGAATAGAAGGAAATGAAGAATAAAGTTGGTGTAAAAAACACCTAGTGTCGACCCTTTAAAGAGTGTGTCGAACGACACTGTACAAACTAAGTGTAAAAAACATTGAGTGTCGATGGACACTCCGACTCAAGACAAAACGAGTCAACATCTGAGACTGAAAAACAAACTTCTCAATTTACACTAGTAAATTGTGTTGGCTAGCTCAAAAACTAACACGTGTTGGTGATATTTTGTCGACACTTGTCGATGTTAAATGCCATGATTGCTAGTAGCTTTAGGTGTATTACTTGAATTGGAAGAAGTGTGCTTACACGACCTCAATGAATGGAACATTGAACATGTTGAAAAAATGTCAATACCATGTTAGATAAAATTTCCTTTTTCCAAGTTCTCAAACAAAAGAATCAATGCCAGTTGTTAGCTCTAGAAAAACTTTATTTGATGCAATGTGGCAAGGGTAGTTACCATTTCCACAACCATAACATTGTAGCTATGCCACTACAATAATCATGTAATGGCCTAGCTACCATAACAACATTGTTGCCTTTTTGTTGCAAATGGAGGGTAGAGGTTACTTTTGCAAATTGATTCACAATTTGGAGGAATGGTTATCAATTAAGATTTTCTGGAATGCATGGGTTCTAGCATCGGCTGGTGATAGGAGAAGGAAGATCTGGATAGTTATTCCCCTTGCTTGGTGGTGGTTGTGGTGGATTGAACGTAGTTAAAGGATCTCTCTATTTGGGCATCCCCTAGGGTTGTCTTTCATGATGAATGGATTGAATATGTTGAGATGGATATCAAGGATGTCGATTATGGTGAGACTCGGTGGGTGTATCTGAGAGCGGTTAATTAATCCACCTATTTGTTTCTCTCTTTGTTTTGTTATTGTTTCTTTAACTTGTTATATCTTCTTGGTACTACTTGTTTAGGACCTAGATTTGGGGGGTGGGGCTTGGGTTAGTGCACTAGCAAGTGGGTGAAGAAAGAATGGGAATGTATTTCCCCTTTGATCAAGGTTTTCTTTTTGTGTTTGTGCATCTCAAGGCCATAAAAAATCCCATTGTTTTGAAAATATGAGGAGCTATGGAAATCTTACTTCCCACTCTAAACGGGTGGAATTTAGAAAGGAATATTTTTCCATGACATAAACAAATACTAGAAAATTGACCAAAAAGTAAATACCCTTTTTCACATAAATAAATTCCCTTTGTCCACATGATTTATTTTCAGCCATTTCTTTTGCTTTTTCACTAACATGTTCAAGTGATAGCATTTTAATTACTGAGTCTAGTTGAAATCAAGATGTTGAGAATGATAAATGGTAACTGTTGAGATGTCTTGAATCCTAACCCATCGATTAGTCTCCTTCTAGAGCCCGCTCACATCGTAGACTCACTCATCAATTGGGGAACGTAGCTCCCTGCCCTAGAATAGGGGTCTTGTTGTCCCTTATTTGTTAGATGGTTAATCGGATCTTAGTATCCGTTTATTTAGGGACTGATCTATATTAGGATCTGTTTAGGATCATGTCTGTATTGGTGTCTATAAATACTTTGTTTGTATTTTACATTTTGTGTCGCCACCTCTCATCTGTACTCATTATCTTGTATAGTGAGACAATCTGCTGTTGCCTATGGATGTAGTTTTTTAGGCAAATCATGCAAACTTTGTGTTTTTTGTGTGCATGTTTGTTCTATTGCTTGATTTTCTATGACAAACTGGCATCAGAGGCATTAAGTTCATTGGAGATCAGTAATCAAGTGAAAATGTCGTCGCCTAATGTTAAGATTGAGAAGTTCACTGAGAGAAATAGTTTTAGTCTTTGGTAAATCATGAAGCGGGTTCTGTTAAAGCAACATGCTATCTGGATGCCGTTGGCAAAGGTGAAACCTATTGGAGTAGATGATGTCAAGTTGGTTTCGTAAAACAAGAGAGCACACTTAATGATCTCACTCTGTTTGGAAGATATGATCATCATTGAAGTCGTGGATGACGAAACTGTGGTCGATTTGTAGTTAAAGTTAGAGTCTGTACATGATAAAGTCTTACAATAAGTTGCTTTCGAAGTAACATATGTTTGCTCTCCACATGCAAGAAGGTATGTCTTTGAAAGATTATCTCGATCAGTTAAATACTCTAGTTATGGAGTTGAGAAACATCATTTTCAAGATAGAGGACGAAGATGCTACTCTACTTCTGTTAGTTTCTCTTCTGCCGTCATAGAAATTTGTCTAATCTTTCATTATCAGTAAAGATACAATTTCTCTGGAAGAGGTCTGATCGAGTTTGCATGATCAAGAACTCTGTCATAAGGCATCTGGTAGTGGAATAGAAAGTTCCAGTGTAGGATTAGTAGCAACAGGGTCTAATAAGAGACGAGGAAGCCTTGAGAAGAGCAACAAGAAAGGCAAGTGAATATCAAAATCAAAGTCTAGACATTTGAATCCAAAAGTCATATGCAACTATTATAAAGAATCAGAACATTGGAAAGTCGATTTTCCACATAAGAAGTCAAAGGTTTTAGTTGTTGCTGTGGTACATGATGATTCTTCCTCAGAAACACACTTGGCCTTTACTATTGCTGACGTTCAATATCCAATGGACAATTGGGTATTGGATTATGGTGCCTCTTATCACTTTAGATGGTGCCATTTAGATCAGATTGCATAATGGTCTTGTTCTGGAGTTGGGAAAGAATTTGAAATCCCGATCACTTTCGATGACAAGGAATATAAATATAGTGGTAGAGGTGAAGTGATCTAGGTGACCAAAGGTACTTTGGTAGTAACGAAGGGTGTCAAGAAAAGTTCCTTGTATATTCTCCAAGGATTAATAGTGACAGATTCTATTGCAACAGTATCTCTTTTAGAGTAATCTAAATTAGATTAGACTAAGTTGTGGCATATGTGACTTACGAATTTGAGTGAAAAGAGGATGTTAGTTTTGAGCAAGCAAGGCCTTTTGGAAGGCCATGAGGAAGTAGACCTTGGATTCTCCGAGAATTGTGTATTCAACAAGCAATGTTAAATTTAGTTCAGTAAAGCAGTGCATACGACGAAGGCAACACTTGATTCATCCACGTTAGTTGTTGGCGTTCCTCTCGTGTTCCAGTTTTTGGAGGTTTAATATATTTTCTTTTTGTAATTGATGATTATTCAAGGATGACTTTGGTGTTTATGATGAAGCATAAAAGTGAGGCATTCAAGACATTTAAGTAATGGAAGGTACTGATGGAGAATTAGATAGAAAAGACGATCAAACGTCTTCATATAGATAATGCTATGGAGTTTCGTTCAAGTGAATTCAACGAGTTCTATAAGGATGGGGGCATTACTAGGTACCATACAGTTAGAGACACACCACAATAGAATGGTGTAGTAGAATAGATGAATAAGACACTGTTAGAGAAATCTCGATGCATGGTCTCAATTGTTGAATTGAAGAAAATCTTTTGGACGAAGGCTATTAATACGACATGCTATTTGGTGAATCGTAATCCTATAAGTGCCATCGATAACAAAACTTCCTTCGAGTTATGGTCCAGAAACCTATTAGTTATTCTAATATTAGAATATTCGAATGTTCTACTTATTACTATGCTATGAGGGTAAATTAGATCCAAAGGCAAAGAAAATTCTATTTATGGGTTATGGTGTTGGTATGAAAGGGTATAGAGGTTGGTGTTGTTTTGAAAATAAAGTTATTTTTAGTAGAAATATAGCTTTTAATGAAAATTCTATGTTTCACTCGAGTCTTAAGCAATGATGATGTCAACAAACAAGCGGAGTTTGAGATAACTTTAAGTTAGTAATATGGAAAAGATTCACCACAAAATCAGGTTGATGAAGAGACCAATCCTGAATATAAAGAATAGCAGCAAGGAGAACGGTTGTATGGTATCGCAATCGATCAAGCTTGGAGGCAGATCAATGCTCCAAAGAGATATGGTTTTGAGAGCATGATGGTTTGTGTACTTCAAGCAGTAGAAAAGATGGAGTTTGGGGGCCTTTACCTATTGAGAAATTATCACAAGTGTGGAATTTGCTTAATGGATTGTTGTAATAGGTGAGGAGATAGAATCTCTTTATAAGAATCATACATGGGAATTGATCAAGGTACGAAAAGAGAGAAAAATGATCAGTTTCAAATGGATCTTCAAGTAGAATATTAGAATCCATGGAGTTGAAGGAGCAAGATATGCTTAGTTGCTAAAGGTTACATTCAAAAAGAAGGGACTGATTACAATGAGATTTTTTCACTAGTTGTTAGACATACTTCTATCAAGGTATTGCTTGCATTAGTGGCATATGAGAATTTGAAGCTTGAGCTGTTGTATGTGAAGACAACTTTTCTACATGGAGAGTTAGAAAAAGATATCCTGATGAGTCAGTCAGAGGAATTTGTCGTTTAGCAAAAGGAAAATCTTTGTATGTAGACTTAAGAAATTTCTACATGGACTCAAGCAATCTCTAAGGTAGTGTACAAGAGGTTTGATTGTTTCATGGTGGAGCATGGCTACAACAAAAGTTTGTATGATTATTGTGTTTATCACAACATACTGAAAGATGATTCTTACGTCTGTTTGCATTTTTATGTAGCTAACATGCTCATTGCTGTGTAAGACAATTAAGAAATTTAGAAGCTAAAATAATTCCTTAGTGCAAAATTTGATATGAAGGATCTCAATGCAACAAAGAAAATTCTGGAATTGAAGATTTATAGGGATCGAAATCAGTTGAAGTTATTTGTCACAAAAGAGCTATATTCATAAAGTTCTATCCAGATTTGGTATGACTACTACAAAGCCTTTAAATACTCCTGTTGCAAATTTTCATTTGTTTATAACATTTGCACCTCAATTAGAAGCCGAAGTGGAGTACATGTGTTATATTTCCTATGCTAGCGTAGTCCAGAGTCAGATGTATATGATGGTGTGCATTGCATTAGCTGTCAGTGTTGTCAATAAGTTTATGAGTCAACATGAAAAAGAGCATTAACAGGTAGTAACATGCATATTCTGATATTGGCTTCATTTATGAAGGCGATATAGTTTACTTGGTTGGGGTTATTCTCATTTAGATTACGTTGCAAATGTAGTTGGGAGAAGATCAATGACTGATTACATCTTCATAGTGGGAAGTTCTATGATGAGTTGGAAAGCAACTTTACAACCATCGATACCCTGTCTACCACAATTGTAGAATATATGATATTGATAGAAGCTACTAAGGAAGGTATATGGTTAAAAGGTCTAGTTGGAGATCTTGGACTACAATAAGATCAGTTTATAGTGTATTGTGACAGTTTGAGTGCTATATGCCTAGTCAAGGATCATGTGCATCATGATAGAATCAAGCATATTGATGTTAAATATCACTTCATCCGAACAGAGAAGAGGATCAATGTGAAGAAGATTGGCATAAAAGATAATTTAGTTGATATATGCAACAAGTTGGTTCTTGATAGCAAGTTTCTACATTATTTGGACTTGCTCAATGTTGACAATAGGCGATAGCCCAATTATGGGGTTGGTAGCGGTTGAGTTTGACAGTTTTTCTATTTAAGAGAGAATTCAAGTCAAGGTAGAGATTTATTGAGATGCCTTGAATCTTAACAGATCAATCAACCTTTATCTAGAGTCCACTCGTATTAGAGACTCACCCATCAATTGGGAAGTGTATTTCATGCTCCTTGCCCACATCCTTCTCTTACTAGTTCTCTATTTCGTCTTAAATCTTAAATTATTCTTTGGATGTAGAATAACAAAAGTAGGAATAAGTAAAAAGTAGTATTAATATTATGATAGTATTGCTATTTTGTTTAGAAGTGATTTTTTTTTGAAAGCAAATAAGTGTGTACAGGGAGAAATTTTGATTTGATTGAAAAGTAAAATAAATATCAGAATAAGTATTAAAAAAAAAATGTAGATTAATAATAATCATTTTGATTATCAAAATATATTTTTAATTTGAAACACACATATATCATATTAAATATGTATTATTTTTATATAAAAAATAAACACATCAACTTTATTTCATCCTTCCTACGGAATAATTATTTTGGAATAAGTGAATCTGAATAGAAATTACTATTTTGAGTTTATTCTGATTTTTATGCAACCAAACAGGTTTATTCCAGAAGTTATTTTGATCCAAGCAAGGGTTAATGGTTAAGAAGAAGAATGAATTTTGGAGTGGTGTGGTTTGCTAATAGGTGCTTTATTATCGGGGTCTCTATCGTGATCGTTTTGAATCAGTTTTTTTACTAGTATTAGGCATGTGTGGTATGCGATTTTGTTCACAATTTTTTAGGCTTTTGTTCTTGTATGGTCATGCACATACATATTAGATGGATATCCCTTCCTAGATTACTTTTCTCGTCTATCATGACATTTACCTTCTAGAATAAATTTATTTTGATTATTGGTCTATATGTGGCCAATTGGTTGGATGCATGCATTGATCAGATATTTGTATCTGTTTATTTGGGGATTTATCTTTATTAGGATCCGTTTAAGATCACATCTGTATTTGTCTCTATAAATACTTTGTCTATAATAGGGTCTGGTACTTTACATTCTGTGCTTTTACTCCTCATCTGTACTCATTCTCTTATATAATGAAGGACAATCTACCGTTGCCTGTAAACATAGTCTTTTGGGTGAACCACATAAATTCTGTGTTTTCCACATGCGTGTTTGCTTTTCTTGCTTGATTTTCCACAACAGTAAGTGATCAAAACATGTAGAAAGAAGTGGATGCATTTGGGAGAGGGTCTGACTTGTAGGATATGATGAAGGAGATTGAAGTGGCTGCTACCTAAGAGTGAACCCATGAGTACATCCAACTTGATGGAGTTAAATAGGGTAGAGGACAAAATGCAAATGGTTGATTGCCATTTAGAATTCTAAATTGCAAGGTTGGTATATGGGAATTGGTAGCACTTAGTAATATGGGTACTTGTTAAATGGACACCCGTGTAAGAGATAAACCCTATATATATGTAACTTTGTTGCTTATCAATAATAGATATTCACTTTTTTGTCTTACTGCAACATGGTATAAGAGCCCAGGTCCATGTAAAACCCTAGCCATCTCCTTCTTTTCTTCCCACTTAGACTTCCATTGTCGTCCAGCCCACCCGTCGACGTCGCCAGCCCCTCTAGACCTCCGCCGCATCTTCCCAGACCTTCATTGGCTCTCTCCGGCCACTCCTCCCTGATCCTTCCTCCGGATAACCCCTTTAGGCCCATCCGTTAACCCTAGCAGCCCTTCCTTCTGACAATCAGTGGCTTCTTCAGTCAGGTTGTTGGTCGCCATGGTATGATCTAGGTTGTCCTCTACTTCTATTTCATGTTACTGCATTTGGTCTTTATTGCTCAAGGGTTCATGTGTCTTAGTTGTGCTGTTTTCTACTACTATTTGCTCGAGAAATAGGTTCCTGACAATTATCTGTCCTACATATGGGTCTTTATTGCTAGGTTGTGGTATTTTTTGGGAATTTTAGCCTTACTCGTGGTACATGAGATTTAGTTGCTCGGTTTGAAGGAACTGGCATTGTTAGTTGTTGGTGGGTATTCAATATCAAATACAAGCCTGATGGTTCTGTGGAAAAATAACAAGCAAGGTTGATTGCCCATGGTTTTACACAGTCTTATGACATTGATTATGAGAAGACCTTTTCTCTAGTGGTCTGCTTTAATTCCATTCGGGTTATCTTATTTACTGCTGTCAATCACTCATAGGATATATACCAACTTGATGTGAAAAATGTCTTCTTCGATGACGATTTGGCTGAGTAGGTATACATGGAGCAATTCTTTAGGTATGTTACTCAGGGAGAGAACAATGCGTGTTTTCTCAAAAAAGCGATATATGGCTTGAAGCAGAGTTCGAGTGTGTGGTTTGATAAATTTAGTAAAGTGGTGATGCGTTTTGGGTTTAAAAGATGTACTGTAAACCATTTGGTGTTCATTGTGAAAGACACTAATGGTTGTGTATTGTTGGCAGTATATGTGAATGATATCATTGTTATGGGAAGTGATGCTACAGGTATTAGAAAGACTAAAAATATTTGTAGTAGCATTTCACTACAAAGGAATGAAGGATATAGGACGTCCTCGGTTCTTTTTGGGATTGAGCTAGCTTATGCTAAAGGAAAGATGGTACTCTCTCAGAGAAAATCTGCATTTGATCTTTTCAAAGAGACAGGTCTCACAGAATGCAAATCAAAAAGTACTTTCATTGATTTAACACCAACTTTCTAGGATAGTTCTATAGATATATATGAGGATGCAAGTAGATACAGATAACTAATTGGCAAATTGATCTACTTGCGACACGTTCTAATATCTCATATGCTGTTAGCCTTTTCAGTCAATTCATGCATGAATCCAGAGAGATACATTGGTAAGGTACCTTACATGTACTTGGATACGTTAGAGGTACACTAGGACAATGACTAGTTTATGAGAGGCATGGTGACCTAGATGTTGAGGCTTATTCTCATTCTGGTTATGCAGGAGATAGGAGTGGTAGAAAATCTATATCAGGATACTATAGCTATGTAGGTGGAAATCTAGTAACTTGGCAGAGCAAAAAGCAAAATGTAGTATCACGATCCAGTACAGAAACTGAGTACCGTTCCATGACATAAACAATTTGTGAGATGGACTAACTTAGGTCTTTCTTGTTAGAGTTTGATTTTCCTATGAGAACCCCCATAGCCTTGCATTGCAATAATCAGGCGGATTTTCATTGCAAATAATCCTACTTTCATGAGTACACTAAGCATGTTGAAGTAGACTGTTATTACATGCGTAACTTGATAATGAAAATAGTTATTTGTACTCCATATACTCAGTTAGCAAAGTAGTTAGCATATATCTTCACTAAAGGATTGAGTGTTGGGAGGTTTGAATCTTTATGTAATAAGCTAAGTATGATTAATATTTATGCTTCAACTTGAGGAGGAGTGTTAGTACTATGTTATATATATTATATCTTATATGGGTATTTGTTATATGGATATCCATGTAAGGGATAAATCCTATATATATGTAATTACATTGCTTATCAATAATAGATATTTACTTTTCTCCTTAACTGCAACAGGAATATTGATTAATGATTTAATATGTAAACGTAATATAAATTTTAACAGAGCTTAGTGGCTGATAAGCATCATTTACCAAACCCATGTAGTCCCATACTCGTATCATCACTGCATTATTTACTAAAATTGACTTTAACTTTTAGAGTTGTTAGTATGTACTTGAACAATTAAAAGAGTCTACCATCAAAATGAGGAGTGTTACTAAAATGATACCTACCCCTTAGTTCTTTTGGAATTTAACAACCTCTGGTCCCTTGTTCTGTTGATCCTCAAAACATTATTTTCAATATTAGGTCTACACATCTAGCAAATTAGTTTTTATTGTTTAAGATGATGCATGCCATGATGATTATTCCTGATAACATTCTTTGCATGATAGCAATTTAGTCTATACACAGATACAATAGTTATCATGGTTTATCCTGGTCTATACAATGCTAATATCTAATTGTTTGGCAGGAAGAGATAGTACCAATGGTTAAATCTCACAACTTAACAATTTCATTTTCGTCGGAAAGTTCTATCCATGAGGAACTGAAAAGGGAAAGTAGTGCAGATGTTATCACAGTGTCGGTGAGTTCTGTTTCACGATAATCAAGTGTTTAGGTGGGATAATTTTACTCCTTTACATATACATAAACTTATTCAGTCTACTTACAATCAATCAGATAAGCTACCTTGTGATGTTTGTGTATATATCTGTTGCACTGGGTGATACTCCACGTTTCTCTTCCTTCTTCATCTCTTCAAAGGTATGTTGCTATTTTCTTTTACTGATATTTCATCAGATAATTTTTTCTTAATTTCTATGAATAATACAATTTGTATCTCATGATAATAATTTTTTACGTTTGCTACATCAGAATTCATGCAAATAGTTGCCTGTACTCATGTTTTATTCACAAGGAAATATATTCTTCTCGTAGCAATCTAGGCACGTGCAATTTCTCAATTTATGTTTGCTTCCAATAGGCTTTAGCTCATGTAGATTGAACTGGTAAAGTGAGCTATCCTTTTCAGTGTGTGCAGTTCCTTCGATAATTGTAGCTTGGTAAAGAGCTAATAGCATACAGAATCCTACTTTTGCATATAAAATGATACACATTTTTTTGAGAAGTATCCTGCAATCAACAAAACTGATGCTTTATTGGTTGGCCAATGTTTATGTGATCGAACACCCTATGTTTAGTCCAGCATAAATGATCTACTCTTAAGTTTTAGCCAGTCAAATTTTGTCAGTCTGTAACATCATGTCAATCTCTTTTTAAGAAAAAGTTTTCTATGACAACTTTTTCTAACATAACCATTGCCTTTTCTCCTTTATACCTGATTCAGTAATCCCCGGCAACAGCTGTTTATGTGTCATCAAGCCCTCTTTTATCTGCATGATCATTTTGTATCGTATTATACATGGTCTCTGGACAGTTGAGCTTTGTGGAAATTGTGGTTATCTGCATGATCATTTTGTATCATTTAATGGGAAAATACTATTTTTTTAAAATGGTGTTAGCATTTAAATTTGAAATTGAGACAAAATGGAAGTTAAGGGTACCAAAGTGATTCTTTTTAAAGTTTAGGGTACTAAATTGAGAATCGGGTATAGTTGAGGGTATTAATGTGACATTTACTCTTATTATTATCATCTACAGGTACTTCTTGGTTTGGCTGGTGTTGTGGTGGTTATACTTTCTGTTCTTGGTTCTATTGGATTTTTCAGTGCTATTGGAATAAAGTCCACACTTATCATTATGGAAGTCATTCCTTTCCTAGTTTTGGCTGTAAGTTCTTAAAATAATCAGTAAGTCTGTTCTTTATGTGTTTCCAGCTTATAATAATTTTATCACACTTAGCATAGAGGTGAACTCTGAGAAATCTTATCTCTTGCTTTCCTAAGATGTACATGTAACAGCTAACAGACTGAAGGACATTTTCTACTGATAGTCAACTCCCTCTCTGTTGCCAAATGAACTAATGCTATCTATCTAATGATATAATAAACTAGTCTGTAGTATGAAAACTACATATTTCGTAACATTTATAAATGAAACAATAAATTTTATGTTGATTGTTTTATTTGACTCACTTGCTCTTTGTTTAAGGAATTTAATAGTAATTTTTACCTTTTTCCTGTAGCCCATGCAGACAGGGGCCTGACCCTGACCCCGTTGGGGTAGTTGCCGAATCATATCACATAGTTTCAGCAACAATGATGCCATGTCTTTCTAAAGAGATTTAGAAGACATGACGTTTTTTTCTGATATTGTTAAGCATGTGGCTCTTCCATTCTTAAATCCATTGATAATGTTAAATGGCATTTCTACAATAGGATAGAATCTGTAGTGTGGTATAACAAGCTGGGGAAGTAAGCATGCCATTTCCCTTTTTATCTGAACGCAAATTGGTTGTATGAAAGGAGAGAATTGGAGGCTTAAGTGTTTTCATTGCTTTTCATTACTTATTATACGATTTCACTATTTGAAAATCAATTTTACTTGCATTTTCTAGAATTTCACATGAATAATAAGAGGCTTTGTTATCCTCTTTGTAACATAGGATTGATCTCCCTTCTATTTATTCACTAAACAGCATAAAAATGCACAAGGTCTTGAGCCTTCTATTTTCTAGTTTCATGATAGATTTGAATCTCTATTGCCACTCCTATGTACCTAATATTAAAATCAGTAAATTCTAGAATGCCTTAGTGTTGCAGATTTCATAGATTTTCATTGTTTTAACCATGCATATCATTTTGAAGCATTGGCTGATTTTCTTTCCTATAGGTTAATGATTTAGAAACAAATAAAAGTAAGAGTAAGCAAAACATTTGTTGGTTTTCCTTGCCTTCGGTATCAAACTTACCTGGGCCATGAAGAGTCAGCCTTTGCCTTGTTTTTATGTCAATACCATGCAAATCCTTTATTTATTTTTTTAATTTGATGTCCCCCTTACATTGTCAACTTTTGTTGGTTAGGTAGGCGTGGACAATATGTGCATTCTTGTGCATGCAGTTAAACGCCAGTCCTGGGACCACCCTTTGGAAGAAAGAATAAGTAATGCACTTTTTGAAGTTGGACCTTCGATAACACTTGCCAGTGTTTCTGAGGTTTTGGCATTTGCTGTTGGAAGTTTTATTCCCATGCCTGCCTGTCGTGTATTCTCCATGTTTGCTGGTCAGTGTTGCCATTCTTTTTAAATAGTAAGTCAACCGATAACATTTTTTATTTGCTAGTTTTAAATCTGTTTGCAGCTTTAGCTGTGCTCCTGGACTTCTTTTTGCAAGTCACAGCATTTGTGGCCCTAATTGTTTTTGACCTCTTGAGAGCTGAGGATAACCGGATTGATTGCTTTCCTTGCATTAAAGTTCCCTCATCTAATACCCAGTCTGGTAAAGGTTTATGCTAAATAAAAAATAACTGTTCTTGTATGACCTTTCAACTCTGTAAATTTTCTTATATTGAATTTCTTCTCACTTCCTGTGATTGGTTACAACAGTTACTAGAGAAAGAGAACCTGGGCTGCTTGCTCGTTATATGAAGGTGGTGCTTGATGTTCTCTGTCCAATCATTTCTTTGATTTCTATATGCTATTTTTCTTTTTTAATCTTTCGAGGTTCACTTTTTAAAAGCTCTTGTTTGTACCTTACATTCTAAAATCCCACATAAAATAGTGTTTTCGAGAGTAAGTTGTGCATTATCATTTACTACAACCCATCAACATTTATTAATCTCATGGATGTTTTCACATATAATTATACCCATTGCCCTACAGTATCCCTATGTTCAGATTGTGCATTGTTGTTTACCACAACCCATTAACATTTATTAATCGTATGGAGGTTTTTGCATATAATTAGCCATTGTGCTACCATTCCCCTAACACAATCCACTCAGCATATGATGTTTTACAAATGGGAAGATAGAGAAAGTGAAAATGTAGGACTTTTATATTGCCAATTTCCTACCATCTTCTCTACTAAGAACCATTTTGGTAATTTCAACAATATTTTGGAGGTTCATCTTCTTGGACAAATTGTACCTGCTGGCGAGTTGAAAAATGGAAGTTACCTTGTGCATTGAATTGATGGAAGTGTTATATATAAACATTTTTTATTTAAGGGTCAAGGCTGTGACCACAGAATTCCATATTTCTGAACTGTAGGAGTGATCGTCTTTTGATTTTTTAGATAGACACTTCTTAGTTCTGGAAATGCTTCAAAAGGCTTGTAATGGCACAAATTGTGGAGAATGCTGATATAGGTCCAGCAATTTCTTTAAGCATATGATGTTTTGAATTGACTAATGTTTACAATGCTAATGGATCCTAGCTATCCTGTTTGTCTCTCAACTTGTGTCTGGAGCTCAAAATTATGCTTTTTTTTGAAGGAAGGGATTGTGTTGCTATTTCTGAAACTATGTGGCTCAAACAGCATTTTACAAGATAAGACATGACATGCATTGGTTCATTCAGAATCACTTCTGTAGTTTACTTTCTAAGTAGAAACAATAATGGGCACCAAGCATGCATTGATATAGTCATGGATATGGTATCTTCTTTAATTTTAGACCTGCTCTGATATTCTTCATTTTTAACTTGATATTATTTATATTGTATACTTCGTGCTTCACTTGTAGGATATTCATGGACCCATCCTTGGGCTGCTTGGGGTTAAAATCATTGTTGTTGCTGTTTTTATTGCTTTTGCTTTTGCTAGCATTGTAAGTTGTTTCCATTTGAAAAGTTTATTCCTTGTGTATCCTACGTTTAAAGTTTGCTGAGCATCTGAACCTGTTAGCTTCTTCTTCTTTTTTCTGAAAATCTGTGTCAAAGGAAAGGAAAAATAGAGAGATGTGTTATTGCTAATGTCTACTCACACATGTATAGTGGTTAAGGCATGCATGTAACATAAACGGATATTCACATAACCACATACTACTAACAACTAATAACTTTAATACTCATTTTCAAGCTAGAGTATACAAATCTACCATGCACAATTTGTTACAAATAGACTTATACTAACCTATAGACACAATCTTAGTAAACACATCTGTAAACTGAGTAGAAAAGGTAGTAATTGGAGTAGTGATCAACCCATCCAATACTATATTTCTGACAAAGTGACAATCTACTTCAGTGTATTTTGTTCTTTCATTGAATACAGGATTGTTGGTGATATAGGTAGCTGTCTAGTTGTCGTAAAACATAGGCATAGCTCCTTCAATGTGGCATAGCTTTATACTTTGTCTCAGCGTTGGATTGGGAAACAGTATTTTGCTTTTTACTTCATCAAGTAACTAAATTGCCTCCTTACAAATGTGTAATATCCAGAAGTCGACTTTCTGTCTCCTTGATTTCCTGCATAACCTGAGTTTGAATAACCAATAACATCGAGATGACCATGACAACTATAGTGTAGACCGTTGTCAGGAGCACTCTTTAAGTAGGATAAAATTTGCAGATATGCCTTCTAATGTACCTTCCTTGGTTGATGCATGACTGTTTAATCAACTCAACTACAAAGGTAATATCTAGGCAAGTCACAGTAAAATAGATCAGTTACCCAACATGTCACCAGTGTCGTCTTGCATCCGTAAGAATATCAGAAGGTGTGTCCCATAAGTATATGCTGGAATCAATAGAAGAGTTAGAAGATTTGTAGCCAAGCATGTCTGCCTCTTTCAGTAAATTGAACACATACTTTCTCTGACTCCATCCTTAGCATGGGCAATCTTAATCTCTAAGAAATATCTATGTTTGTCTAAATCTTTTGTCACAAATTGTTTCTTAAGGAATTCTCTACTTTCATTAATGTTTGTCTTGTTACTACCAGTAACTAGAATATTATCCACATAAACTGTAACGCCTCGAACCCGGGTACGTTACCAAAACACAGTATCATAAGCCTAATTACACAAATTACAGAACAAAAAGGCTGTAACTAAGGCTTACCTCTAGGATCTCGATGCGTGGCTAGAAGCTCCAACTCCTGCACCGGAACCTGGCAGCACGCGGTCTGCACCTGAAAACACACAACACGCGTGAGTGACATCTAAGTCACCCAGTACGCGTCCCCAAAACACACAACTACAAGCAAGCACAACAAAACCAAAAGAAAACCCGTTTCCTAACATTGCAAAACTTGATTTTCTTCCTTAAAAATCATTTTTCTTTATTAAATCAACACTTGCAACTTCAATCCCAAAAATCAATCCCTTTCTTTACAAAATCACCACTTGGGACCTTAATCCCAAGTCAGGCTTTTTCAAAAGCCACAACCTTCTTCCTTTCTCAAAACATATGGAAATTCTTTCAAAAACCACTTTACTTTTCAAAACATTCTTTTCAAAACCTTTTTGGAAATTCATTCTCTTTTCCAAAACAATTTCATTTCAAAACTTGGGATTTTTTCCCAAAAACACATTTCCTAACCATATCCAGCCTAAAACACAAGGCTCCACTGGGCTCAAAACCAAACCACAACACTGGCTGGCAACTGTTTAAAACATCAACATTTCTCTTCAGGATTCTAGGACCACTTCACAAGTCCAATCCTGACCACACACACTTACACACGTTCCACTTACTTAATCATTTTCACTTTTATTACTGTTGTTACCTTGATCAGAGGTAACCTGACACACAAGCAGTAGGTGAGGACATCCTTCCCCAACCTCCCTGCACTGCTGCGATGGGATTCCCCGTGCGGGATGCCACCGCCCCGGCCAACAAGTCTC